>JAHFWF010000168.1:0-135360 GCA_022545495.1 Chrysanthemum lavandulifolium
AACACGGTTCTTGATTTTGAGTCATGAATCTTCTTTGTCTTTTCTTTGTAGATCAAAGAGTTCTCGTATGCTTGATCACTGAGTTCATTTAATTCATTCATTTGAACTTTCCGTGATCACCACCGTCTCAATATCGGTTGGCATGTTTCAAGGCCCAAGATGCCTTGTGCTCAAGCTCAACCGGCAGATGACATGCCTTCCGTGATACAAGCTTGTATGGAGTACACCCAATGGGTGTTTTATAAGTCGCACGGAAGGCCCAGTCGTCATCTAGCTTATCCGACCAAGAGGCACGGTTTTCGCCATCGTCCTTTCAAGAATTCTTTAATCCCGGTTGGAAACTTCCACTTGCCCACTTGTTTGGGGTGGTACGCAGAGAGAGACGGTGAGTTACACCATACTTTTGCATGACTCTATCAAACCGGTCATTGCGAAATGCGTGCCACGATCATCGATTATAGCTCGTGGAGTTCCAAACCTAGCAAAAGAGATTTTAAGAATTTCACAACAACTCGGGCATCGTTGGTAGGCAAAGCTTTCTTCAACCCATTTTGACAAATAGTCAACGGCCACGAGTATGTATTTATTACCGCGAGGCGAAGGAAATGGCCCCATAAAGTCAATGCCCGGATGTCAAAAATCTCACACACTTGAATGGCGTTTTGCGGCATTTCATTTCTTTGTGAGATATTTCCGTGACGTTGACAAGTGTCACGTGTTTTGACAAATTCATGGGCATCCGGAATCAAACACCTTCTTGGCATGTAGTTGGGGCTATGATGTCCCCAAGAGGTCCGTAATGGCAAGCCTTGAGAATGTCAATGGCTTCGACCATACACACATCGCTCGATGACTTGATCCGCGCAAATTTTGAATAAGCAGGGTCGTCCCAAAAATAATGTTTTACATCTTTAAAGAATTTGATTTATGTTGGGACGACATCCTTCCACCACAAAGTTACCCGCATGGTAATTTGCAAAGTCGAGAAACCATGGGGTAGAAGAGTCTCCGCGAAAAGAAACCACATTGAGTGTTTCGAGAGGAAATGTTTCGCTTATTTCCTTTTTCTCGAACACATTCGGTGAGGGTTTTCTAGACGGGACAGATGATCGTGACTGTGTTCTCGGCTCCTTTTTATCACGATAATGATATCAAATTCTTGTAGAGGAGAACCCAACGGAGCAATCTCGGCTTTGCATCTTGTTTTGCAAAGAGATATTTGAGAGCCGAGTGATCCGTATACACCACGCATTTGGTCAAGATAAGGTATGGTCGAAACTTTTCAAAAGCATACACCACAACTAATAATTCTTTTACGTAGTGGTGTAATGGGTTTGAGCTTGACCATAGTCTTACTTGCGTAGTGGATAATGAAAATGCTTGGTTTCGTTGCCCCAAGACCGCACCGATAGCAAAATCACTTGCATCGCACATGAGTTCAAAGGGTAAATCCCAAATGGGCAACTAGAATGGGTGCCCGTAGCTTTTTCTTTAATGTTTCAAAAGCTTCGATGCACTCGGTGAGAAGATAAAAGGAGCATCTTTTTCAAGAAGATGGGTCATAGGCGAGCGATTTTAGAAAAATCTTGTATGAATCATGATAAAACCCGGCATGACCTAGAAAACTCCTAATACCTTTGACGGTAGTAGGATGAGGCAATTTGGCAATAACATCAACTTTTTCTCTATCTACCTCAATCCCATTTTTGGAAATCTTATGGCCAAGGACTATGCCTTCTTTGACCATAAAGTGGCTCTTCTCCCAATTTAGACAAAGATTGGTGTCTTCACACCGTTTTAGCATTTTTTCTAAATGGGAGAGACATGTTTGAAATGAGTTCCTAATGACCGAGAAGTCATCCATAAACACCTCCATTGTTTCCCCGATCATGTCGTGGAAAATTGCCATCATACATCGTTGGAACGTGCCAGGAGCGTTACATAGGCCAAAAGGCATACGTCTGTAGGCAAAAGTTCCGTATGGGCATGTGAATGTGGTCTTTTCTTGATCCAGCGGATCAATGGGGATATGAAAATAACCCGAGAAACTATCAAGGAAACAATAGTACTCGTTCCTTGGTAATCTCTCAAGCATATGATCCATGAAGGGTAGAGGAAAATGGTCTTTACGGGTGGCTTTGTTTAACTTGCGATAGTCAATAAACACACGCCATCCTGTAACCAATCGAGTTGGAATTAACTCGTTTTCTTCATTTGTGACAACAGTTATGCCACCCTTTTTTGGAACACATGAATGGGATGACCCAAGGACTATCGAGATCGGGTAAATTAAACCGGCATCAAGAAGTTTGAGAACCTCTTGTTTGATAACCTCATGAATCTTAGGATTCACCCTTCTCTCGATGTTGAGTCATTGGTTTGAAGTCATCCTCCATCAAGATTTTGTAGTACAAAACTCGTGGTTGATACCCTTAATGTCGGAGAGTTTCAAGCAATTGCTTGCTTGTGTGACTTCAAGACCTTTATGAGAGCAGTTTTCTCCTCCTCGACGGTTGAACGATCCGCAAGCTCAAGGGTCATGCGGTAGGAATAAGTTCGAAGAGAAAGCTTCTTCCATATCGAATAAGGCATTAGATTGATGCTTGCACCAAGATCGGCAAGGGCAAAGCATTCAATCATTCCCGGAAAACACAAGGAAGAAGAAATTTTCCAGATCTCCAAGCTTCTCGAAGCTTTTTAATGTAATCGCTTAGCGCTCGCTCAAAGGAGTCTTAGCCATTTCAAACAGCTTTTTCCTTGTTGCTTAACATGTGTTTGAGAGTTGATGCAAACTTGGGCATCAAGATGATGGCATCCGCAAAGCTTATGTCAAAATGTAGTTCTTGGAAATTTTGAAATTTTTTTCCATTTGATGACCGGCTTTTTCATGGAGCTTTTGCTCATTTAAATGTGAGGGTAAGGAATAGAAGTTTTGATTTGGGGTTGTCAACCGGAGGTTCAAAACAACCTGTGTTTGGTTTTGGGTTTCGGACAACCCGAGTATGGACATGTCTTTGTACTTTGTGAGCTAGTAGGTTGCACTTGGTCCTTTGTCGCCTCAGTTCACTTTCCACTACCTTCGGAGAGAAGAAGAAGAGGTAGTAGGAATAGCGGTCCATCATATGAAGCACCACTGGTTGTGATCGCCTTTGCATCGCCCCTCGGATTAGCGATCGTGTTGCTAGGTAAAGTACCGAGCCCGAGGGTCGATCATTTAAAGATTTCTTAATGTTAGAAATCTGCTAACCAACAACCTGCTCATTTCCTCTTCGATTTCATGAATTGCTTCAACAACTCATCGATGATGGTCCAGTTGGAACAATGGCTTGATTTTGCATGGAAAATTTCGCCTCTATTGCTTGGATTAGGGCCTTGATTTTGGAAATTTCCTTGATTATTGCCATGAAAATACCCCGGGTTGAAATTTCCGACCTTGGTTTCTATTAAAGTTTCCTTGGTGTTGGAAGTTTTGATTTTGATTTTGAAAACCGTTGTTTTGACTAAAATTACCTTGGTTTTGAAAACCTTGGTTCTGCTCTATTCGATTTTGATTACGGTTTTGGTTTTGGTTGAAACCGGTGGTCCAGGTAGTGGTTAGGACGGTGGTTCGGGTCTATAGGAGCACGGTATTGGTTGCCTCTGGATTAGAAATCCCGCCCACAACGCTTGCTTCAAAAGGGTTACCATCGGTGGCCATACAGGTTGTAGTAGGCATGGGGCCACCGCAAGTAACACAGACTTCCACTTTCTTAACTTCAGCAGGAGGTGAAGTTTGTGGAAAAGAAACTTTCTTTTGGTTGGAGAGAACCAAAGCTTGAATTGCTTCAGTGAGTTTGTCAATCTTAGCATCGGTGCTAGATTGACTCACGGCGATGAAGTAGAAGGACCAACACCGAATTGGGAAACAACCGGTTTGCTTCGCAAGGCGGACTTTAGACTTGTTTTCAATGATCGCTAAAGCTTCTTTGACAGCTTTGCTCAAGAAATTTCCTCCAATGGAGGAATTGAGAGAATCTTGATCGATTGACTCACCCATTATAGAAAGTATCGAGTTGCATCAACTCTGAGAAACCGTGGTGAGGACATTTATGAGCAACTCCTTAAAACGATCCCACGATTCACCAAGGATTCATCAAACTTTGTGTAAACTTGATGATTTCATTTTAAGACTCGTGGTTTTGGAAGGTGGATAAAACTCGCTCACAAATTTCTTCACCAGTCTTCCCATGTTTCAATTGATTGAGGGGTTGTTTTCAAGCCAACCGGCTTGTCCTCAAGGAAAATGGGAATAGAAGAAGCTTGACAACATCCGTAGGGACATTCTTGTATTTGATGGTAGATACAATCTTGTTAAACCATCGAATATGAGCACGAGGATCATCTCTCAAAACCATAGAATTGACTTGAGGATACAAGATTCAAGAACCCGGTTTTGAGTTCAAAATTTTCACCACAATGGTGGGATAACAATAGCATCTCCATACCCGCCGATGGGTGCCCGGAGAAGCTCACACATAGGACGCTCTTCCGCCATGATAACGGAAGTAGTGTGAGCATCCGGATCTCGATCCGATCGATGGGGCGAACGTCTACGGACACGCCTTCTTGGAACTCGACAAGCTCACGAAATGGGCTTATAGATCCGAAGAGCGAAAAGATACACTAGAGTTAACTCTAAGGAATCTCGAGTTAAGGAAGGGAATTATGAAAATGAATTATGAAAATGGGGTAAGAAGAATCTTTTGGGTTTTATGGTTTTGAAAAGTAGATATAACAACAAATCCAATTAAAACAATATCGAGGCAAAACAACGGTGAACTTAAACCAATAATCACAAGATGAATGGCTTTTGAAAAAGGTACACCAATCACTAGGACACAAAGGCAAGTTTTAATCTTTGGTTCGGGAACTTATTATGGTCGTACTTCAGCTA
The DNA here is from genome assembly GCA_022545495.1 of Chrysanthemum lavandulifolium. Classification (NCBI taxonomy): domain Eukaryota; kingdom Viridiplantae; phylum Streptophyta; class Magnoliopsida; order Asterales; family Asteraceae; genus Chrysanthemum; species Chrysanthemum lavandulifolium. The sequence goes on from JAHFWF010000168.1 coordinate 4,934, forward strand.
GGTAGTACACCGCCTTGGTTTATGTGGTAATTTTATGTTGTTATTATTAAACAAAGAAAACGACAAATCTTTTGTATTTTTATCTTTGATATATATATAGAAACAAAAGAAAAATATTTTTGTGTTTTATACGCTTTAAGTCGTTTTTGGGTTTTTGGATTTTTATAAGAAAATATATATAGATATAGATGGATGGTATGAACAAGGAGTGAATATTCAAATCACTAATCGCTAAATGGAAGATAATTAGCATGCTCAAGCAATGCAAGCGCCTAAAATTTGATTCGATGCCAAACCGTCAAGTTTTATCACACAAGTCGACCACTTGTGAATGGTCAACCGTAATAAACTTCAAACAGCTCGCATACACCAATGCAATGAAGATCAAGAGGAGTGTAGTGTTTCCCTGTGTTGTTAAGTCCCAACGAGTCAGGTAATCGAATCACCAAACGAATAGTGATCGGGAGAATTTGAACGGAAAAGGGTTATGATTGATTATACCTAAAGAAAAAGTTTATAAATTACAGGGCTTAAATGCAAATTAAAGAAAATTAAAAGATAAATTATATTAAATAAATGCTATCACTATTTTTTAAAATGATGTTTTTGATTTTTTTTTATAAAATTAAATTAAAACTACGAACGTGCAAAAGAAAATGTGAAATCGAAACAATATTAATCCTAAAATATAAAATGACATTTTACAAACCTAATGATAAGAGAAAATTTTGAGAAAAGAAAATTATTTTTATTACTATTTATTAATTATTATTAATTAAAACTATTTTTACCTATTTAATAATACCCTAAAATATAAGAAAATATGAAATAAAGCTAGAAAATGAAATTATGACTTAGAAAAATCTAAAATAACTAAATAGAATTTTCAAAACTAATTTTGTATTTTTCCGATTGTTTTTCTATTTTCTATGAATTAAAACTATTTGAAACTACTTAAATGGATAAAAATTACAAATTTAACTAAGAAAAATCTGGAAAATTATTTTTTGCTTTTATATTTATCTTAACCTTGGAAAATTGAAAACTTATTTTTTTGAAACTTTTCTGATTTAATTGTATTAAAAGCTAATTAAAATTGCCTAAAAACTGTTTTAAATGAGGAAAAATAGCAAACAATGCTGGAAAAATATGAAAAATTCAGGAAAAGTCTAAATTTATGTTCTGAGTCTATGAAAAATATAAAAAAGTGGCTTATATGAAGGAATATGAGGCTGCAGTGAGGAGTGCTTATAAATAAGCACTCAAAATAAGCTAAAGGCCACAACAGAGAACCAAATGACCACAGAAGTTATAATATGCTAAAACTACTTAAAAGCAACTAATTACCACTATCCTAAACCTCTTAAGTGCAAGCTACACAGATTTGATGATTTAAAAACTCAAGTGCACACAACAGTTTTAGCTACTACTTTGTAGCTTGAAAATAAGCTACTCAAATAAGCTGGAACTCAAAACCAGAAGCTGGAACCTAAAGTAGACCTGGATAGGAACTTAAAAACCAAGAATGAGCCTGAGAGAAGCTCAAATGAGCTTTTGACAAGCTCTGCACAAAGCCTGTGCACACTCAGTATATACTGAGTCAGTGCACAGGGGACTTATGACCAAATTGACAAGCTGTTTTGAAGCTTGTACAAAATTACTAAAAATCTACAAAAATCATTTTTCAAATCTTGACCAATTGAAGTTTTTAAACCCAAAGTTTTACTTGAATTGACCCAAAATTGAATCAATGAAAAATCACCCAAGGTGGGTACAAACTGAGTTTTTCACTCTTTTTGACTTTTGAAGCAGTTTTGAAAGTTTGACTAAATTGAGATTTGATCTTAATTTGCCAACTGAAAATGATGAAATGAGCTATTATAAGACTTGATTAAGCTACTCCTATCAATTATGAACACAATGCAAACTTTTGGTTTTACAAATTTTTAACAGATATGAAATTAGGACATGTTTAGAAAGATTTTGACTTTGAGCTAGTGCAGATGCAAGATGGTGACTAAATTGATTCAAGTGGACCTAAATTAGACTGAGTAGACAAATTTTAAACACAAACAAAAGCTCAAGCTCAAACAAGCTACTGATCCAAACACACCTTAGCTAACTGATTTGCTAATGACTCTACTCAATCCTTTTATTCTAACACTAAATCCTAATCAGTGATTCACTTAACACCTAAATTATGCTATTTAACCAATTAACACAATCAAATGAACAATAGGCTTAAAAATAAGATTATGACAGATATAGATTGTGTGAAGACTCACTTGTGTCCACAGCCACTATGGCTTGCCAAGAATCAAAGAACCACTAACCTATTTTAAACCATACCCTAACTCAGATTCAACCCATATCCAACTCTGCATCAACCCAAATCCATTTCCAAGACTGCTTGAACCAAAATTCACAAAGTTTGACTTTTGTTGACCGGATACCAATATTGCTTGAATCTGTTTCTTAAGCTTACTAAAAGCTATAAACAGCTTAAATAAGCTTATTTGAATTAAACTAAAGCTACTTGGAGCTTAAGTATAATAGCAACTTTAAAACTGATTTAAATAAGAAAAATGCAAAAACTGAAATTTAAGAGAACTTGCAATTGATTCTTAAAAGTACTTTCAATACACTAGAACAACTTAGTTTGATACAATACAACTTAAAATTACAACTTAGAACCTATTTAAGACACGGAATTTTAAAACGACATACATGTGAAATTAAAAACTAAGTACTACTCCTTCTCTCTTTCTTCTTCCTCCCTTTATATGCAAAATGTCTTCCCACTTGCTTCTGAGCACATCCCACCATTTATCTGAGCCATTGGATCAGTTGAGACAATCTTGGCCGTTTGATGAATTTTTGGCGCCAATTTGCAACTGGGGGTTGAGTGCAAGGGGGAGGGAAGCATTTAATGTTTCTTGTTTGGTTGTTGAGGTGGGGGGAACATGGAAAGGTGAGGGTTGAGCTGGAAGGATGGGGGTTGAGTGTTGCAGGCGAGGTGGGTGAAGAAGAAGAAAAAGGGAGGGAAAAAGGGGTGTTTGTTTGACCATGTTTGACCGGTGTTTAATATTAAGGCAGGGGGTCACAAAAGGGGGTCAAAGGTGTATATTGGCAGGGGTACATGGCAGTTTTGACAAGGGCCAAGGTTTAAGGTATTAATAAACAAGGACCATTTTGTAATTTCTGAAAGACCAAGGACCAAATCTGCCATTTTCCAAAGTTGTTTCAAGGGTCACTTTTGCCAAATTTCAATAGTTCAAGGACCATAATAGACATTTTCAAACTTCCAAGGACTATTTTTGCCAAATTTGAAACTTGAAGGACCAAACTTGTAATTTCTCAAAACTTTTGACATTTTTCACCAAAGGACTAATTTTGACAACTTATGATTTTAAAAGGACCTTTGGTGACTTTTCTTTAAAATAAGTTCTCGTGGACTATTTCGACAACTTTTGAAACTTGGGGACCTAAACGCCAATTATGCAAACTTAGCTCATTTTTCATCTAATTTTAACATTTTGCATCCGAAACATATAAAATGCAATTTTGAGATATTTTCGAGATTTTGATGCATTTCGAGCATTTTAAATATTTTGCGCTCAGATTTGACCAAAAATGATGAGTATTTACACACTCATCACCTACCATGCCTAGTTTAGAAGAAACTGATGATGAGTTTGAAGATGAAGGTATTTTCTCAGATTCCAATGAAGATGCTGATTTTACTAATCTGAATGATACTTATGGAGTTCCACAGTCTCCAATCTTAAGAATCCATAAGAATCATCCTACTAATCAAATAATTGGTCCTTCTACTTCTGGAGTCACGACAAAACACAAAGCTAAGCGTTTTTCTATTCCTCACAATGCTTTACTAAGCTTTGTGTATAAACAAAACAGGCTGAATCATAAGGACCATCAAACCTGCCTATTTACTTGTTTTATCTCTCAAGAGGAACCCAAGAATATTGCTCAAGCATTGATTAAAGAGAGCTGGGTTGAAGCTATGCAAGAAGAACTTCTTCAATTTAAACTTCACGAAGTTTGGGTATTATGTGATCTTCCAAATGGGAAGAGAGTTATTGGAACCGATGGGTTTTAGAGTCAGAGAGATGAAAGAGGCAATGTCATCAAGAACAAGGCAAGGTTAGTAGCTCAAGGCTGCATGTGAAGGAGTAGATTATGATGAAGTATTTGCTCCTGTAGCAAGGATTGAAGCTATTAGAATATTTCTTGCTTTTGCTTCATATATGGGATTTCAGGTTTACCAGATGGATGTCAAGAGTGCCTTTCTATATGGCACCAATACAGAGGAAGTTTATGTCAAACAACCTCCTGGTTTTGAAGATTCTAAACATCCTAACAAGGTCTACAAGGTGGTTAAGGCTCTTTATGGCCTTCATCAGGCACCTAGAGCTTGATATGAGAGGCTTTCCACATTCTTATTACAACATGGTTACAGGAGGGGAGCTATTGACAAGACTTTGTTCATAAAGAGAGACAAGAAGGATATCATGTTAGTTCAAGTCTATGTTGATGATATCATCTTGAGCTACCAAATGCCTATGGTTAAGGAGTTTGAGCAAACGATGCGTAAATAATTTGAGATGAGTTCAATGGGTGAGTTAACTTTCTTTTGGGACTTCAAGTTAAGCGGTACCCAAGGAAGGTATTTTATTAGCCAAGATAAGTATGTATCGACATACTTAAGAAGTTCGCTTTGATGCTATGAAGCCAAGAACTACACCTATTAAATGAATCAACTCATTGGGAAAAGATGAAGATGGACAACCTGTTGAAGTCAAGTTATACGATCAATTATTGGTCGTCTTATGTATCTCATCGCATCAAGGCCCGATATCATGTTTCTTTGTGTGTTTATGTGCAAGATGTCAAGTCTCACCAAAGATCTCTCATATGAATGCAAGCTAAGAGAATTTTTAGTTATTTGAAACAACAACCTAAGTTGGGGTTGTGGTATCCTAAGGATTCACCTTTTCACTTGAAAGCTTTTTCGATAGTGATTATGCGGTGATAATTATGACAAGATCAACAACCTGAGGATGCCAATATCTTGGAAGAAGATTAGTCTCCGGCAATGTAAGAAATGCATAATTGCAAGAATATCCTCATCAAGTCGAATATGTGGTGCGCAAGTTGTTGTGGACAAGTTTTATGGATGCGTAATCAACTCTTGGATTATGGGTTCAATTTTAAGAATACTCCTATCAATATTGATAATGAGAGTACTATTTGTATTGTGAAGAATCCAGTTTATCATTCCAAGACCAAGAACATACAGATTAGGCATCACTTTATCGTAGATTGTTATGAGCATGCACTCATAAATGTGGTCAAAGTTCACACGGATGATAATGTAGTGACTTACTCACCAAAGGCTTTGATTTTCAAAATTCAATCACTTGGTGGTGAGCATTGGCATGATTAACTACCGAGCTACATTTAAGGGGAGGACTATTTTGTATTAGTATAGTCCTGCATTGCTCGGGGAGGATATTTATGTATACTTAGCTTATACAGAGGAATTTGGAAAAGTTGTTTTTATGGGAAAGAAATCTGGGAAAGTGCACGTGGAAAGTAATGTTCCAACGGTAATATTGAGGGTAATTACTACTAACGGTAACTTTGTTATTATAGGTCGTGATTTTCAAATCTCACCTATAAATAACTACTCTCCGATTTTCCTCTCATCTTGATATTCTCATATCTTTTCCATATTTCTCTCATCACCTCTTTATTATTCGATTATATCTCTTATTGTGCTCACATAATCAAACAATGGCGAATCGTAATACTGTTTCCAAGCACAACATGGTGGCGAATTTAGACAAGACTGAATCTAATGAGGTTTTTCATAATATAATTGATTATCTTACTGGTCGCCAATCGCTTATGCTCTTTTAGTGGAGCCGGATATAATTGAACCCGGATTCAAGACTTTGGGCTAATGCTAGGATAATATGGAGAATGATGAATTTTATGTTCGATCAACAGCTTCGGAAGAACTGTGAAGATTACTGTAAGCCTCTATTCGAGAAGACTTATTGTTTAATGATGAAGAAGGGCTATTCGCTTTGATAAACAACCGATTTGGGATACATTTAGGACATTGGCTATGAAGGGTCCTTAATGTAACAAACATTCGTGAAGTCTTTATTTTATCCTCATTGGAAATTTTTGGTTCATGTGTTGCTCCATTGCATAAGTGCTAAGAGTACCTTTTGGGAGCAGTTTGGGTCAAATATAGCATCTGCTATAGTGGGATTAGCTACCAATCGTGTTTTCAACTTCTCAAGGCTAATTCTGGATGGAATGCTCTCACACATCTCACATGATTCCAAATGGTTAATTTACCCAAGGTTTATACAGGTTTTCTTGAACAAGCAACTTGTTGAAGGACCAAAGCCTACAGACTTACTACCTGTTATCAATTTAAATCCAATTTAAATCACACATGCTCCCCCTCAACATGTGCATAGAAAATTTGAAATCGTTTGTCACATGTGGGAAGGATAGCATGTACATCCTTATAAAACCATTTACCGAATTATCGCTTAAACCAATTTAAATCACACATTCTCCCCGATCACAATTATCAAATCATTTGAGATTTGTGATCTCTTATAGATTTAAATTGATTTTGAAAGCTTTTAAGGAGAATTGTGACTTGATTATGAAAGCGATTTAACTAATAAGGATCGGATTTTAAGACTTTAAACCCATTGATAAAACATGCATGTATATCTTTTGAAAACAATTTAATGCCAAATAACTTTTAATTTAATTGAAATCATTCTCCCTCAATCAATGACATATGTTGTTGATTGAGAGATTGATATTTTGACAAATAAGTCCAGATGATTATCAAAAATAGAGTCCAAGTTATTTTTCAAAACAATTAGTTTTCATCGATAAATGTTTATAGAATCGAGCATGGAATTTTGAAAACATGATAAAGAATGGCTCGTTTTTCTTTAAAAGCGGGTTTCGCTCGAGATGACAATAAGCCATTGTTTCTCTTTCTCCCAAATTTTTTTAAGAATTGAACAACATCTAAAGTCCCGTCATTCTTTGAATGACAAAGACAAAGACCGTAGATATTGTCGAACCGAGAAAAAGCATAACAAATTGAATTTTTTTTCTTTTTTTTCGAATAGATATATACAAGAGATAGATGAAGATAGACCTTTACCTCGCCTTCCTCCTAAAGACGCTTGAGTGTTTCGGTTGAAGGCTTTTCAAGCCAAGACGTGGAAGAATAAACTCAAAACGCTCTCTTGAAGAGCTTTGGTGAAGATGTTCGCTAACCGATATTCGGACCTCACAAAATAGAGTTCTACTACACCTTTTTCACTTGTTCCCCGATGAAATGATGTCGATGTCGATATGCTTTGCTCTTAAGTGTTGAACGTTGTTGCATGAGAGAGCAATAGCACTTTTATTATCACAAGACAGAGGATTTTGTTGAATTCAAAGCCATTGTCGATAATCGAGATCTCATCCATAAGATTTGAGCACAACAAGATGACATGGCTATGTATTCACCTCGTAGAGGAAATAGAAGTACTCATTTGCTTCTTTGAAGACCACTCACAAGCTTATCACCCAAAAACCGAGCACCTCCGCACATACTTGACGTGTATCTTGACAACCTACATGATCAAGATCTCGATAGGTCGTTAGTGACATACCGTGTCCTTTGGTACCATAGTCCCATATTGATGGTTCCTTGGAGATACCGAAGACCCGCTTAACCGCTTCATGGTACTTTTTAGTAGGCTTAGACCGATATCTAGCACACATGCACACAAATGAACAAGATGTCTGGTCTACTAGTCGTGAGGTACATCGTGATCCAATCATACTACGATATTTCGTTTGATCTACCATGATCCCCGAGTGGTCCTCATCCAAATTTTAGCTCGCTCAATCATGGAAGTGTAGTTCTTTAAAATCTCATTTGCATATTTAGATTGATTTATGAAAATGCCTCCGGACTTTGTGAAATTTGTAATCCCAAGAAAATGATATTTGTCCCATCATTGACATTTGAAATTTTGAACCCATTTCATTAGAAAACGATCACATTCCATTGGGTCGGTCGAGGCAAAATAATATCATCAACATAAATTTGAATGTGAATTAAGTGTTTTCCGACTTTCGGTGAACAAAGTAGGATCAATCGCTCCTTTGTCGAATCCGGTAGATAGAAGAAACTTTGACAACAGATCATACCATGCTCTAGGAGCTTGCTTCAAACCGTATAGGGCCTTTTCAAGCGATAAACATGAGTAGGATGCTCAATTAACAAAACCCTCCGGTCGGTCGACGAAACCACTTCTTTCGGATCTCCATTAAGAAATGCGGTTTTCACGTCCATCCGATAAACAACCTTGTTCTTGCTAAAGATTAGCCAAGAAGATTCGATTGCCTCGACACGAGCAACCGGAGCAAAAGATTCCTCAAAGTCTATACCTTCTTCTTGACGATAACCTTTAGCCACTAACCTAGCCTTATTTTTCAAAACATCACCATGCTCATCAAGCTTTACTTTGAAGATCCACTTAAGAGCAATGATCATAGCACAACTGAGTCACATTAATTCCCATACATCTAATCGATCAAACTCATGAATTTCATCTTGCATGGCATTGAACCGGTGCCTTCATTCATAGCAGCTTTAACATCTTTAGGTTCGATCTTTGAGAGTACAGAGTTAAAGAAGCACCATAAGGCATCAAGAGCAAGTCGCTTACGAGTGTATACCGACGAGAAGGATTTCCAATGATGTTTTCTAATGGATGATCGTGAGTCCATTTTCCGAGGTGTTCATGTGGTAGTTGTTGAGGGATCAAGTAGCAGAGTCGATGTCTCTCAAGAAGATGGTTCGATGAAGATTCAGAGCAAATATGTTTTCAAATGGAGCATCTTCGTGAGTAGCAAAGGGATTAACTTTATCATTGATGCCGTAAATGATTCATGATGTACATTTGAAGAATGATGATTTGTTGATGAGATCAAGGATCAAGCACGGTGCTTCTTGACTTAAAGATATTGAGACCGAGGGATTGACTTCATTTACCGGAATATGAGCAGACCTGTTGTAGGAATCGACACCTCATTAGTACTTGGATCATAAAGTTCATCAAACATAGGATCAAACAATTTCTTTAAATCATTTTCGATGGAGGTACATATGGAGTTTCTTGAGAAGAGTTTGGAACAAGGGATGAACCAATGGACTGTTTTGAAGTGCGGGTCCCGAACTAAATTGTCCAGAGCCATTTGACCGTCACCATCAAATGTAACGTGAATTGTTTCCATGATATTTCGGGTTCTTTTGTTGTAGATTCGTATCCCTTTTGTTTGGTGCATACCCTACAAAACTCCAATGTCTGCTAAGCTCTAAGTTTGCCTAAGTCTTGTCCTCATTAGTTGGATAACACAATGCACCAAACACACGAAGGAAAGAGATTTGGTTTTCGTTGTGGACAAGTTCATATGGAGTTTTTCCATGAGCAAGGTGAATCGTGGAACGATTTTGTGTGTAGCATGCAAGGCAATAGCTTCACCCAGAGAAACATTGAACCTTTGAGTAAATCAAAGATAGTTCTAGCCGCTTCTACAAGAGTTCGATTGCTTTCAACTACACCGCTCGTTGAGGAGTTCGTGGAACACTTCTTTGATGGCATATTCCAACATTTTCATAAAATTCACTAAGTTGTTTGTTAACAAACCCGCCCATTATCTGCTCGATAATTTTGACGGTTTTATTAAGTCGAACTCGCACTGCTTGATGAGTTTGATGATGATATCGTGAGTTTCATCCTTTGTCCTTAAGAACTTGACCTGTGAATCTAGAGTAATCATCAACCACAACTAACACATATTTCTTCCCAAAGATATTCTCGCACCTCATTGGTCCACATAGATCCATATGAATTGTATGAAGAACTTCTATGATGAGAGTTAGTAGGTTTGGGTTTATGGGCATACTTCTTGCTTTTTCCCAATTGACATGCCGAACAAAGATGATCCTTTTCATACTTGAGTCTAGGTAAACCTACAACTAAGTCCTTTTCGAGAGATCATTGATGGTGCCAAGTTCAAGTGATTGAGACGACGATGCCATAACCATGACTTTGTTTTAGAAGCCTTTGATAGCAAGCAAATTGGAGAAGACTTCATCATATCTTCAATAGAGATGGTGTATAGATTTGAACCACGCGAACCTCTCAAAAGTTCCTTACCATCAAGTTCTCTAACGAAGCAGGTATGTTTTCTGAAGGCTACATCTAGATCAGAATCGCAGAATTGACCAACAGAGAACAAGTTATGACCAAGACCTTCTACATAGTAAACCCCGGAGATAACACTTTTGCCAACAACATAATCTCCATAACCCATAATAGCACCAAAATGATCATTCCCGAATCTAATCGTCTCCGATGAATTTGCTCACGGTTCATGAGCCGCGACCGTCGCTAGTCATATGCTTGGAACAACTGAGTCCAGTACCACGTAACGATTTGAACGATCCGCAGCTGAACACGCACAAGAATGGATAATCGATAATTGGGATCCCCATGCAAGAATGGGTTCCATTTGGTTAGTAACAATGGTTGGAACACCCACATCGTAAATAGAAGCATTCATATTAGAAATTAAGGCAATGGAATCATTATGAATAGATGCAAGATTAGTGTCTCAGATAGCCCTATTCAAAGTGTGCTCACTTTAAAGGAATAGTTCTACCAAGAGGCATCCATTTTCTAGTGGGCATTGTCGATTAGTCTTATGACCAATGTATCCAAAGGATAGCCTATCTTACTAAATGTTCTTCTGTGGGTTTCACTATTTTCTAACTTTCTTTTGTTTTTGCCTTTTAGCCTTCTTAGCATGATTTTTAGCATTAACAATATTAATCGGACAATTAACATCATTAGGCAAAACATTAACAACACATTCATGATTAGAAGCGTAATTCAAGCGCACATCAATACAAGGTTTACAAATAGTATCGTAATTCAATTAATTACAAGACGCCTATGGCTAATACTAGAATCAACACGATTCTGCTTTATTCGGCTCAAACTTAAAGTTCCTAGGTAGGTCCACATTCTTAGCTTGCGAGGTCGTGTCCTTCCTTGTATTGTCTTAAGACTTTGACCTGCTTGCTTTAATGTCACTGATTACTCCTGTAGAGGGAATGGAAACATTAGTTGGTTTTGCTACTCTTTGCATCTCCTGTTTAGATATTCTGGGATCTGAATTACATGTAGGCACACCAAGGTTCACTTTCTTAAAACTAGAAGTGCTGGGATTTGTACTCCTAGAAGGCACACTTGAGTTCACATTCTTAGCACTAATAGATTTGGAATCTGAACTGCTTGAAGGCACATTAGGGTTCACATTCATAACATTTGTCATTGAATGACTTGCATGCTTGGCACTAGGCATAGAACACGGTATTAAGGGATTGACTTGCTCACCTAAGGTTTTAGGGCATATTGTAATAAGGCATTCTAGAAGTTTTTGAGATCGTTTGGAATATAGGCATGCATGGCCAATTGCATTATCATCTGATTTTTCTAACTTATCCTCTTCTACAATCTCACGGAGACATTCTAGGCTGTCTTTAAGATGTGAGAAATATGTTTGAATAGCAAGTTTGTTATTCCTAAGATGAGGAGGAACATATTTCATGAGATAAAGCATATTTATTACAGACATGTACCTTTGATACACCATTCTCCCCATTGGTCATTGGCATCTTCCCTTTTACCCCGACTCTTTAGATTCTCAATTTCTTTTTGTAACGAGGCTACCGCTTCGTTATTTTTGTTACGAGTGACCTTTATAGATTCAAAAACTCATTGAAATGACGCTTAACCTTTTCATTTTCTTCTTGAAAACTTTCGCTTTCCTTTGTAATGCATTTACTAAGTTTTGAAGATGAAGCGCTTGAGAGTTCCGAGAATCTAGAGGAGGAGGCATTTGGGAGCCCGTCATATTGTTCGCTTGACCCTTTAATTGAGAGATTTGGGCTTTCAACTTTCTCGATCGTGTTGCAATGAGCTTGAATCTGCTCATCACGCTTGTTAATTTGAAAACCGCATCAAACTCGAGCATCCGAGGATGTCTTGAAATTTGAAGTTTTGACATTTTCTTTAAGATGTTGATATTTTAGTTGTAAATTAAAATGCTCAACTTCTAGTTTAGAGAAATGTTTAACCAAATTGTCGAATCATCCATTTCAATTTTCTCATTTAGTCGTAATTAGTTTTTCAAGCTCAATGACACGATCATGGGAGACTTTCAGGCAACAGATAGTTGATGAAATTGGGAAGCATTAATAGAACAATTTGTAGCAAATGAAAACATATATTGAGCAACACATTCAAGAATAAGAGTCTCATTTAATGTATGCAAGTTCTTCCTCTCAATCTCATTATATTTTAGTGCTCTCTCATAGTCACTAACTTCAACTATCATTGCATCAAATTCCTTTTCCATTCCCTTAATATCAAGATCTATCCTCTTTAAGACTCTCAAAGTGATCTTTTAGGAGTTTAAAGAAAGGCATGACCTTAGTTAAATAGCATTCTTTTGTTTGTTCAAAACCCTTTCCCTTCGCTATCCCAGCTGGTGTGATCATTTTCTTACAAGTTTTCTCAAAATCAACAAATAGTTGAAAAATAACATATTGATCGATTAAGGTCTTGCTTTTAGTAGCAATAGTTCTAGAACTAGATGCATTGGTGTATTGGGAGGATACACAATGCTTTAGGCATTTTCCTAAGGGAGGGTTTGTTTCAACAATATTTTCCGCTTTCGCTTATCTAAGTCCATTTTCCGTAACACTTGTTCGGAGTCAACAATGTTTGAGGCTTAAACATGTTCAAGGAGATCCAATTCTCTTTTTGTAGTCATGGGGAGTGATAATTACTTTCTTCTCTTTGCATTTAGGATCCTTTAGTTTCTTATTCATCTTCTCCTAGTGATTTCATCTAATTTCTTATCTTCCTCTCGTGCACTCAAAGCAACTAGGTTTTTGTCTAGGTTTAAGAATCTCATTGCCATCATAGATCACACTTTGAGTCGCTTTTGCTATCTTCCGCACTCGTGGTTGGGTTTATCTATAATGGGAACACTATGCTTATCGCTAGAACTCTATGCTTAGTGATCATGTGAGCGATCACGAATGGTGTTCCTTGTATGTACAACTTGTTTTCAAGTTTGTTTTTCAAAGTTTTCGATTAGAAAAGTCTTTCAAGAGTTTTGATTCCTTTGCATTAAATTCTTGCTTAAGCATTTTCACATTTTCTTGAAGTTCTTGTTTTTGTTTAGCGCTTTAGAAAGCTTTTCTTGCAAGGAATTTAACTCTTGTTTTAATACTTCTTCTAAAATTACTTTTTCTAATGATTGTACGCACTTGGTCATCCATTTCCCGCTCACGAGAGGTCAACTCAAATTTTGCACGTTGTTAATAAATAGCAACACGTTCTTTATAGGCATTTAGTTCGTAAACTACGTAATCATCGAGGCACATGCGGTGAATTCATCAAAACATAATCATTATTGATTGCAGAAGATGTATCACTTGGTACAACTTCACTTTCACTTTGTTTCACATATTGATCATATGGGACAACATTGATACTATCCATATTTTCAATATTTGATTCAAAAGTTTCAGATTGATTGTACTTTGTCATGCATCTTTTGCACATCAAGATCATCGATAATTTTAATACCTCCGAGATGAGTTTGTCTTTGGATGGGCCAGCTTGTGGTGAAGATGAGACCTTGGGAGAAACCATTGGAGAAATGCTAGCCATAAAATTGTGTGTGCGAGGTCCATCATCCACATCGTAGTCGTATGCATCACAATCGGCGACTTGAAAGGCATTCGATGATTATGACCTATCTCCGAATTGGTCGCTCATCCACATCTCGCATCATAGGTCTTGGCATTGCCCTAAGCAAGAAACAACAACTCCTCTTCATCCAAAGCAAAGACCATTATCCCGAGCTTGTACAAGCAAGATCTTATCTCAAGTAATCAAGATTTCGAGGCGTTTTGGCGATGTACTGTTCCTTGCAATGTGTCCTCACCTCCACAATTGTAACATTTGATTGGCTTTGCTTGACCATGATTTCCATTCCTTCCTCTATTCGATTTGCAAAGATAACCTCTACCAGCTCCACCTCTTGCTTGTTCAGATCGTCGTTCTTGAACTGGTTGTACCTATAACCTTCCCATCTCTCGATAAAGGGCTTGATTATATGGGTTGGAAGCAGCTCGAGATTGTTGTTGGTGTGTGGAAGAGAGTTCATGTTTTGACTAATCAAGAGCTAGTTGATTAATGATGTTTCCACGTGTGCATCAAAGATCGCCTTGTTTGAACATAGGATCGTGAATGAGTTTGTGATTACCATTACCCATGGGTATGACTTGTGATGCTTTGGTTGTGATTCCAATGTTTGAGTAAAATGCGGTTGAATCATTTGATGAGCTTGTTTCACTCTGGTTGGTTTTGAACCGATTAAGAATCATTTTTCAAACATAGCATGTCTCTCATTTTGGAGAAGAAAGGCATACAGTTGCTCATAGTTTGTATTCTTCAACTTTAGTGAGCTTCACGTATGACAAACTTGTGCCATTCTCGATTCATATTGTTCACAAACTTTGAGTTCAAATTGAATGTTCGGCATTGTCATCTTAATATTTCTCATGTCATTCACAAGTTTGTGGAACCTCACATAATACTCATAGACACTCTCATCCGGTTTCATCTTGAAGTGCTCAAATTCATCATACAACTGTGATTCTCGAACCTAGCTCGAACTAGAAAGAAGCATCTTGACATTATCCCATATGCCTTTTGCCTCGGTGTTGTGATTGATAAGCTTGTAGATGTCCTTTGGTAGACCTTGCAAGATAATGTTAGAAGCTCGGATATCCGCATCGAATCTCTTTTCTCCTTATCATCAAGCTCATCATACATCTTTGGTCCATCCATTCAGTAAATCGTAGTTCCATCTTCAAGAAGATCTAGTATATCTCTAGTAGTCTCAACTCGGTAAGGTCCTTCATCAATGGATTTGAGAATGTTAACCCCATTTTCTTTTCCAAGACAAGATAACTGATTCGTTGAGCCCAAGAGTCATAGTCGGCCTCATCAAGCATGGGTGGACGAGTATCTCGAGCCAGCCAGCTTGAACATCCTCTCGCAACAATGGAGATGATAGTAGGAACGTTGGTAGACATGTTAACAGATTACACGGATTTTATAACTCTATGATTAAACCGGAAATAGATTCTTTCACGGATTTTACTAAATCAAGAGAAAACCGTATTTAAAAAATCACCCAAGTCGCTAGACAATTATGCACCAAGTCGCTAACTACTAAGTCGCTATACTACCAAGTCGCTAAAGTCCCAAGTCGCTAAAACAACAAGTCAAGTCGCTAAATAGCAACTCGCTAAGTCTCTAGTCGCTAGCAAAATTTTGGCAAGAATTGCTAAGATCCAAGTCGCTAATGAGTCAAGTCGCTAAATAGCAAATCGCTGTGGACCAAGTCGCTAACGAACACACATACAAGTCGCTAACTTCTACCAAGTCGCTACCCATAGTGGAGAATCTACTACTTGTACTGTTTGTCGGCTTGTCTCACTAGACAAGTTGCTAAGCCTAACTCGCTACCTTCACAAACTGCAACTCGCTACCAAAATGTAAAGCAAGTCGCTAGCAAGACAAGCAATACGTAGGTCAAGTCGCTAGCAAGAAAACTTCACTAACATCACTTTTCAATCCAAAAACAACCCAACCAAGATGATTCAAGCTAACCAAATGAAAACCTAAACACTTGTGATGATTCTAAACACAAAAGTACTAACAAAATCCAAGCTTTAACACAAGAAATCAACCAAATGATGCACAAACCACTAAACCTTTTTAAACTCAAAAACCACCTAAAAACCACTAGAAATCCAAAGATGTGCTAGATATGATCTAACCATGGCTCTTGATACCAATTGTAAGATATTAGATTTCACATACACATCAAACCATAACACAAAGTGGGCGTATAAGTGGAATTCTAGAGAGAGAAAGTTAGAGGTTTAGGGAACTTAGTGAGAGAAAGTGAAAGATATTATTATGAGCTCCAACTCTCTACCTTGGGAGGTAGAGAGTATTTATAGTCTTACATAAAATGCCACACAACGGGCTGTGGATCGTGCATACAATGGGTAAAGACCCGTCCGTCCTCCACGGTGTTACTTAACTAAATACTACTTAGCTTGAAATAACTACGACTACGAGCTTAACGATTACATATACTTGAGGTGACCGACTCTTTAATACCGGAATTTCTAATACCTAACACCTACCCCTCTCCTAGTCGCTCATTTAGGAAGAGAAGGGATGGGGCTCCAATACCCCTTCATATGCTTCAATATCGGTGGCCTCCTCCATACTCGTGCATGAGTCGGCCACCTCCAAGAATGAACCCCTACCTACCGCTCAAACCTACAACACTTACCTCCGAATGGTTCACTCCCAAACCGTAATTACCAAAGAAATGCCCTATGGACATGTTCCCACGCAATCGACGGGTGTAAATCCTTCGTACCAACCTTCTACTGCTTACCCTACCTACGCACGACCATTTCCTAACCCGTATAATCCTACACTGCTTATCCACCTCCATACAACCCTTACTATACCGAAGCCTCGGAGCTTGCACACCTTCGCGAAGTGGATCAAGACTACCCCTACTGATGGTATAAAGATGCCTACTCATATAGGCACCTACGATGGGAAAGGCGATCCCGATAACTTCCTCCATTTATTCGAGGCGCTATCAAGATGCAAAAGTGGGTCATGCCCGTAGCGTGCCACATGTTCACTTATACGCCCGAGATTCCGCGAGAATATGGTGGAACGGATGAAGGTGGGAAGCATTGTAAGTCTAGACGACCTCAAGGCTAAGTTCCGATCACACTTTAGCCAACAGAAGAAGTACACCAAGACCCATCTAACCGTGCACACCATCAAGCAAAGGGACAACGAAAGTACAAGGGCCTTCGTTACGAGGTACACCGATGAAACTTTGCAAATTCTGGGTTTGCATGAAGATCAGAGGATTTCAGGTTTTGTACATGGCCTTCGGACGTGAAGCTTGGTGGAATTCCTGTCCACCGATCTTCCCACCACTTATAAGGCGCTGATGGAGAAGAATTACACTTGGATTGAATCCAAAGAGGTAGCAGCAAACGGGGCTCCGATAGAGCAAAAGGAAGCTTCTGACAAATTCTCTCATGGGTCCTCATGGGAAGGATCCAAGAACAAGAAGAAGAACAGGGATCGCTTCACTCCATACAACAAAGGTTTAAACCACGGATTCTTGGCGAACTTAGTCAAATCTCCTAGGGAGATTCTGTCTACCGAGAAAGCCGCTAAGTCTTTCGATCCACCACCTTGGATGACAGCACGAAGCAAAGCCAGAGACATGTCCAAGTATTGCCATTTCCATGAAGACCATGGACACGACACGAACAACTGCAAAGAACTAAAGAAGCAGATCGAAGAGGCAGTACGATCCGGACGGTTAAGCGATCCGTTAAAGGCATCAAAAAGGGAAAGGACAAGTTCTCCGACACCCAACTAGGTGAATGGAAGGGGAACAAGATGGACTTTACGCCCATAGAAGCTCCGATACTAATGGTGCATGTGCATGATCCGACCTTGAAAAGGAAGGAAGCGCACGGGAGCGGGAAGCGTAGGGGAAATAACCTTCCCTCACATCTTGGGGCAGACACCTTCAACTGACCCCATGGTCATCAGGGTACGAATCTCAAACAAGGAGGTGAATCGAGCATATATGATGTGGAAGCTCCTGCGAGATCATTTATGAGCATTGTTTCCTAAAGCTCAAGTCATCCATACGCTCACGAAGGGTGGACTCGAAAACACCACTAGTAGGGTTCTCCGGCGAGCACTCATGGCATTTGGGAGAAGTACCGTTGGAAATCACCATAGGCGAAGGCCCCTTATCCCGCATGTAAACACTCACCTTCGTTATAGTCGTCGACTCTCCTTATAATTTGTTAATAGGAGAACACTATGCAAAAGATGGGCATTGTTGTTTCCACCATACATGGTGCTATTAAGTTCCAATCCTCTTCGGAGTAGGAACTGCTCATTCTAATTATGGGGTGGATAAGGGTGTATATGGTGTCAAAAGATCAAAGAAGAGTCGGAGGAGCCCGATAGCAATTCTAAGTCGCAGATGCGGAGGAGCGAGTGGTAGTTAACCCTAGCTACCCGAACAAACGGTGGTAGTAGGAAAGCAACTTCCGCGAATTTCAAAGCGAAGCTCGTGGAACTGCTGTGGACTAACCTTGATGTTTTTGCTTGGAAATATTCTCGACATGACAGGGTACCGAGAACTTTGTCGATCGACAGACGATCCTTGAACGGAGCATAAACTCAATGAGTACAAACACATTGAGCCGATAAAATGTAAAAGGAGGAGCCTAGCCCCTAAAGAAATGATGTAGCCGCAAAGAAGTGGACGAACTCACACAAGGTGCATCCTAAGGGAAGTTATACCAAACCCGGTAGCCAACCCAAGAATGGTCAAAAGAGCGACGGAGGTGGCGCATGCGTTGACTTCATCGACATCAACAAAGCATGCCCAAGGATTGCTACCCCTACCGTAAATTGATCGAAGGTAGAATCCTTGGCAAAGCTTCCTGCTAAAATGCTTCTTAGACGCCTACAAAGGGTATCATCGATCCGGATGGCAAGGAGGACGAAGAAAAGACATCCTTCTACACGAGCAAAGGTGTTCATCGTTACGTAAAGATGCCTTCTGATTAAAGAACGCAGGGCCACTTACCAATGGCTCGTAGATAAAGCCTTCAACAAACAAATAGGAAGAAATCTTGAAGCATACGCTGACGACATGGTTATCAAAAGCAAGACGGAGGAGGACCGCGCCTCGATGTACAAGAAACCTTGACCAACTTTGGGCGATTAACATGAAGTCAACCCTAAGAAATGCTCCTTCGGTGTCGAGGAGGACAATACCTAGGCATTTGATCACTGCGTGGGATAAAGGCTAATCCTCCAAGGTCAAGGCAATTTTGGATCTCCAAGCCCCTAAGTGTCTAAAAGACGGCAGAGCCTCAATGGGAAGTCGGCATCTTTAAGCGGTTTTTTGTCAAAAATGATGTGTCCCTACCATTCTTCAAAACACTTAAGGGATGCGTGGATAAGAAAACTTTTCAATGGAGTCGATATCAAGTCGACTTTCGTAAGATGAAGGAGTTCATTGAAATCCTTCCAACACTTACAACCCCAATCAAAGTGAAGTGTTGTTCATGTACTTAACATCCTCAATGGAGAGTATTAGCTTGATCCTTATGGCAGAACGAGACAAATGGCAGATCCCCATTTACTTTGTCAGCAGGGTTCTACAGGGGGCAGAGATCAACAATCGAACATTGGAGAAGTTAATACTATATCCTAATCTACGCAGCAAGAAGGCTCCGACGCTATTTCCAGGCTCATCCAATCACAGTCTTAACCGACAAGCCACTCAAACAGATCTTGTCGAAACCTGAAAAGTCTGAAAGGGTTGCTAAATGGGCTATTGAGTTGGGGGAGCACGAAATAGAGTTCAAGGACTAAACTCTATTAAAGGCCAAATTTCGCGATTTCTTGGCGTAAACACCTTCCTTCGACGTGAAAAGAAGAGCCCTAAACCAACCTCATTCAAGCACAGTCGAATGGAAGCTTTACACGATGGAGCATCCAACTCCGATGGTTCCGGGCAGCCTAATGTCGGTCACCACGATGGGAAGGTGCATACATATGCTCTTCGCTTTGAGTTGAAGCCACAAACAATGAAGCGGAGTATGAAGCGCCGCTAGCAGCCTCCAGCTAGCTAAAGATATGGAGGTCAAAGCTCTGTTGTTTTGTAGACTCCCAATTGGTAGCAAACCAAGTGACAGCTCATATGAAGCAAGGCACCCGTCATCAAACAAGACTTGGAAAAACAAAGGAAATGTCAAGAGCTTGACTCCCACACCATCCAACATGTTCAGAGGAATCGAACAAGAAGGCAGATGCACTAAGCAAGCTAGCTTCAATGGCCTTCGCTCATCTCACTAAAGAAGTACTTGTCAAGTCCTTCCTAAAAGATCCATTGTTCGAAAGGAAGTTACGGATGTGGTTCACGAAGAAGGAGAGACGTGGATGACTCCTATAAGGGAATATTTGATAAGTGGTCTTCTCCCTGAAGATCCCAAGCTAGCAAGGAAGGTTCGGGTTAAGTCCCATGAAGATCGCTAATAGGGAAACCCTATATAGAAGGTCATTTTATCACCTTGGTTAAGATGTGTGGGACCCAAGCAGGCTACGAGCATTATCTCTGAAGTCCACAAAGGATCCTGCGGCCTCCATGCAGGACCTCGCTCAGTTGTCTCGAAGATGATGAAATTGGGCTATTATTGGCCTTAGATGCACATGGATGCAGCATAAATCATTCTCAAATGTGAAGCTTTTCAGATACACTCAAACGTTCCAAAGATGCCGAAGCAGGACATGACAAGTGTGACATCCGCATGGCCCTTCTCTCAGTGGGGCATCGATATCGTAGGACCTATGCCTATAGCGTCCAGAGGAGTAAAATTCTTGCTGGTAGCAATCGATTACTTTACTAAGTGGGTGGAAGCTAAACCCTTAGCCTCCGTAACAGGGAGACAGATAGAGAAGTTTGTATGGGAGCACATTGTGTGTAGATTCGGAGTGCCCCACATCATCATATCCGATAATGGAAATCGTTCATCAAGGAGTCTTCACGACTTCGCCAAGGGCTTAACATAAAGCAGTCTTGGACATCCGTCTACCGTCCACAAGGTAACATAATGGTGGAGGTTACAAACAGAGACATCGTGAAAGGGATCGAGAAAAGGCTGGGATGAACTCATCATGGATGGGTGGATGAGCTCCCTTAAGTATTATGGGCTCACCGGACGCACCCTAAGTCAAGCAATGGTGAAACCCCCTTCAGCCTAACATACGAAACAGAAGCGGTCATCCCTTCGGAACTAATTGTACACACGGAGCATGTGGCAACGTATGATGCCTCCCAAAATGACGAAAGGATCAGGGAAACCATGATCTGCTAGAAGAAAGACGAGAAATAGCCTCCATCTGAGAAGCAATACACAAACATAAGATCGAAGGCTACTATAACAAAAGGGTCGACCTTCCACTTTTAAGCTCGAGAATATGTGCTACGCCTCAACAAAGGCAAGCAAAGCAGAGTACTGTGGAAAGTTGGGGCCAACTTGGGAAGGACCCTACATGGTAGCCGAGGCCTACGACAACGGAGCCTACAACCGCCACTCTTCTCGGAGAACCCATCGACGGGACATGGAATGGTACGAACCTTCAAAGTTCTATGTTTAAAAAGTACTTTTACTTTTTCTTGTAATTAGAAGCTTCTCAAGGAAAGCAAACATTATTGGTAGTTGTCTTAGTTTTCATTTCAAGAATGATGTAATCCTCCTACCAATTCAATGATAATAAGACATTTCCCACAAATCTCTTGCTTCGCTTTCTTAAACACAAAGATTTGTTCACCAAGTCGTTAATGAGTTTCAATGTCGAATAAAATGGCTCAAGGTGTAATACATGCCTTATCATTTAAAGCCAACTTTAACATTCACATTAACTCTCCTAGTAGTTTTGGCACTTGTAAAATATATACAAAGTCATACTACTTAAAGGATTTGAGATAGAGTGGTCGCTACCCTCCGTCAATGATCAAATTTGGTCATTATATTCTTGGTGTTGCAATTTACACACAATGAGGTTGTTTAACCTTAGGTTGTAAAACTTAAGCGTCGGAAAAATGGCGTACGAGAAGTTAACAAAACAAACATAAATAATAACTAAGTGTGTAGAGGTATTTCCCCTACACCTTACCATTCAAATTGTTTAGAGAACAAGACAAGCATTGTCAAATAAGATAATTGTCTTAAGGGTACATGCCACCCTTTGAAACCAAATTACTGCCGACATGGCAACCTTTATTCCCGCTTTTTGGAGATGGAGTGGGGATGGTTGAGCTCATGACAGCTTGGTAGACATAGTCTTCTTGGTGGGAGTGGTAGGCTTCAGCCCGAGGTTTCTTGGAAAGGAGGTCTTCGAGGGGTGCAATAGGATCTTTGGTAGCCTCAACAAGGAAGGAGTACTCTGCGGTTGCGAACGATTTCCGCCTCATCATACTCAGCCTTCAAGTGGGACGGTAGCATTCAATCTTGAAAGGTCCACGGCTTACCTGCTTTGGCACCTCCTCCAACGCAGCACCGCCCATGAAAATGGTCGATTTGATGACCTTCCACATCTGAGCTCCCAATTCATCACTGTGGTAGAGCTCCATGGCTAGGTAAGGCACCACCTTCGAAACGACCTACGCACGGTCCTTTTGCAACATTTTATACCTCATCTGCAAGCCATCGATTTCCTCCCTTAACTTCACTTCTACCTCCCCGAGACTGGATTTCTCACTTTCCAATCCAGCACATTTCGCCTCAAGAACAGATTTCTGACATATTAGAGTGATGACCTTGGCTTCTTCCAACTTCACATTGCCGAGTTCAACTGTCAAATGGGCTACCATTTCACGAAGGTCTTGGACAACGGGGTTCTTCTCAACGTTCCCCTCAATCTCGCCACACTTAGCCTCCACTTGACCACGGTTCTAAGCAATTCTCCGGTTTTGGCATTTAAGTGGTTATCCATCGTTGCCTGCAGAACCCCATTGTCATGCATGTCACAAAACCTTTAATGGACATATTTTCCAAAGATACCTTTCCATTGAGGAGGGTGACATGATCGACAATCCGGTGACAGTGATTCGCTCCCAGACGGTCAAGTTTTATCACTCAAGCCGACCACTTGTGAATGGCCGATCGTAACAAACTTAAAACAGTCAGGAAACGAATGCAATGAAGATCAGGAGAGTATAGGGTTTCCGGGTCGTTATGTCCCAAATGAGCTATGCGAAGAATCACCAAACGAATAGTGATCGAGAGATTGAATGAAAAGAGATCCGATTATTATAACTACGATAAAGCCTATAATTACAAAGGCTTAAATGCAAATTAAAGAGAATTAAAAGATAAAAAAATTAAATAAACGCTATCACTATTTGCAAAATGATGTTTTGATTTTATGTTTTATAAAACTTAAATTAAAAACTACGTTACGCACAAAAGAAAATGTGAAAATGAAACAGTATTAATCCTAAAAATATGAAAATGATATTTTTACAAACCTAATGATAAAAGAAAATTTTTAGAAAAATAAATTATTTTATAACTATTAAATTATTTATTTCTAATTAAAAACTATTTTAACTATTAAATATTAGCCTAAAATACAACAAAATATGAAATAAAGCTAGGAAAATAAAATTATGACTTGGAAAATTCTAAAATAACAAAGAGAATTTTCAAAACTATTTTGTATTTTTCCGATTATTTTTGTATTTTCTATGAATTAAAACTATTAAAACTAATTAAATTGCTTAAAATACAAATTTAACCAAGAAAAATCTGGAAAAATATTTTTGACTTTTTATATTTATCTTAACTTAAGAAAAATGAAAAATTAATTTTTTTGAAACTTTTCTTAATTAATTGTATTAAAAGTTATTTAAAAAGACTTAAAAACTAGATTAAATAGGGAAAAATAGCAAACTGACGTGGAAAAATCTGAAAAATTCAAGAAAAGTCTAAAATAATATTAAGAATCTAAGAAAAATATAAAAACAATGGGTTGTGTGCAAGAAAATGCAACTGCTATGACAAGTGCTTATAAATAAGCACTTATTTTAAGCAAATGGGCACAAAAAGCTACCAAACTGAAACAGAGGCTATAATATGCTATAACTACTAGAAAGGTACTAATCTCAACTACTCTAAACCTATAAGTTACCAGATACACAGATTTGACTATATGAGCTTATGTGTTTAAAACAGTTTTTAGTGCTCACTGAGCTTAAGCATAAGCTACTCAATAAGCTAAAATTAGAAAATGTAGTGGGAACCTCAATGGACTCGCCAAGAACTTGTAAACTGATTGAGCCTTGGACAAGCTCAACCGAGCTTGATACAAGCCTTGTAAATTACTTCGCACACTCAAGATACATCGAGTGTGTACAGGCATTTGGGACCATATTGATAAGCGAGCTTATAAGTTTATAAAAATTTGTAAAATCCAAAAAAATGGTAATAAGAAATGAGACCAGCTGAAGTTTATGAACCCATAATTTCACTTATTTTGACCCAAGAATGAATCAATGAAAAATCACTCCATTTGGGCTCAAAACAGGATTTTACACTTTTGACTTTTGTGCAGTTGAGAAAGGTTGACTTATTTGAACTTTGAGACCAATTTGTGAGATGATATTGATGTTATATGATGAAGTGAGACTACTGCAAACTATATCTATGTATTTTAAACACAAATCAAGACTTTGAATTTATAAAACCCAACATTGAGTAAATAAGATGATTAAGTGAGATTTTGACTTTGGTTGTATGCAGATGCAATAATATGATCAGAATGAGTTCAAATGAGCTAGACAAGCATGAAGCAATGTGTTTTAACTCATCGGATAAACCTATAACACAGATTAAGCACCAAATCGAAACACACCTTTAAACACTGATTTGCAGTTTTAATTAAGCTAAACTCTGAACTAGTTAATGCAAACACTTAAACTGAATTTAACTACTCTAAATACAACTTAATAAACAAATTAAAACTACTTAGGACTACAACTACAGATTATGCAATAGAACTTGAAAATAACTTACACATGGTCCTTAGCCACAATGGCTTGAAACATAACACAATGAACCTCTATCCTATAAAAATCAACCCAATAGACTATAAATCAACCCAATTCCAGCACTGCATCAACCATTTTCCATTTCATACCCATTTGCTTCCTCAGTTGACTTTCATTGACCAAAAACCAAAATGGCATGAAACTTAAATGTAAGCTTATAAAAAGCTATAACAAGCTTATATGAGCTTGTTTGAGCTTAAAAATAAGTTACTAAGAGCTTGTACTTAAGAGTTGGAAACTGCAAATTTCAACAGTGGCACAAAAATATGGAATTGTAACATAAACTTGAATTGATACTTAAAAAGAGTTGCAATACATTAAAATACTTTAATTTGATACAAAGAAACTTGAAAATACAACTGAAAATCTTTTTAAGACTAAGAATTTAAAATACGACATACATTTTAGAAATTAAACTAAGTGCTACCAAGTCTTCTCTTTCTTCCTCCTCTTTTTATACACCAACATGTTTCTCTCACTACTCTGATCACTTCCCACTTTAATTTGAGGTCATTGGATGCCTAGATATCATCTTGGCCGTTTGATTTGTTTTGGCGGGAAAAGGAGTTTATACCACCAATGAGTGTTAGGTTGAAGGTGCATTGAATGCATCTTGGCTGGGGTGAGGTGGAGGTGGAGTGATGATGATGGAGGGGGCAGTGGGTTGGAGTATTGCAGGTGGAGTGCTGAGGGGATGATGATGGTGGTATCTCGTGACTGAGGGAAAAGGAGAGTCAAAAGGGTTTGACCGGGTTTTAATATTAAAGGGGGTCCAAATGTATTGTATTATGTGCCAAAGCACTGGAAGCTCCTTCGCTCTGGAAGGCCTACGACCAATACAATGTATAAAGGCTAAGTTAGTTGTAACAATTATGACTTCACATATTTTATAAGGAGGAACTGCTTACCATGCACCTCCACCGATTCATCCGCAATTCAAGGTCGACTTCACAAACTTTCGCCTTTAGACTCTTCTGCTTCACAACTCGCCTCCGGGAGGCGGATAGGGATTCTTCCTCTTGTTGGTAGACTTAATGACCTTGGTCATTGCTCCTTTCTACTTTTCAACCCGTCCGCTATTCTGTTGAACCTACAACTAAGACATCCTCATCCGCAGGATCGTCCGAGTCAAGAACATTCTCAACAAGTTGGGATGGACCTCCAACGCAGACTTGGGGGGCGCCGATGCAACAGGATCGGATTCGAGTGTCTACCTCATTATTGTTCATGATGTCAAGGAGAGCCAACACCATAAGACTCTTCGCCTTCTCCGCAGCATAAAACTTAAATCTTCATCCAAATCTTGGTACATGAAGTTTCGAACGATATCTCTACAAAATAGAAACAAGAAGAAATAAATATCGATTGCTACATTGGTCCTACTTAAATAAAAGTAGATAAACATACTTTGTCCTTGGTATATGATCACGAGGCTTCTTGGGAGACTCCTCCTAGCTCGGGCAATCCCACCATGTATAAGATGGCTTCAGGAACACTTGCACATCCACAGGATATTTGGCCAAACGCTTATAACGTGGATCCTTCGCACCTCGTATGGTAGGGGGTCATTATACCGCTTCACATCAAACATATTTTCCTTATTCAAGACTCTGGATATTTAGGGGAACAATGGTGTCTTGCACATAGAAAAGCTACCTTTCCAACCTGTTATGTTTGATATACCCTCCCAAACAGGTTTGGAACATCCCGCTGAGCCTTTTGCTAAAGTTAACCAATTGCCCCAGTGATACAAGTTCGTAAATCCTCTTAAAACCGTTAATGTTGGTTCATAGCCGTATGCTTTGCACATCATTATGAATGTGGTCAGCTTGGCTAAACCAAAGGGGTTAAACCTAGAGATGTGAACCTTGTAGTATTGCATAAACTCTAATATCAATGGGTGCAGCGGAATCCTAAGGTTCGAATGACTAAATGCATGTGTATACAACCCTACGAAACCTTGAGGAGCATCAAAGATGCCCTGATTAGGTTTGGGTAACATCACTTTGTGTTCTAGTGGGATGGGGTAATCGGCTAAGTGATCATGTAGATCTTTGCGAGACAATGTACACTTTTGTCGCTTTATAATAAACTTGGAATCCATTTTCTAAAAAAAAAAAAAAAAAAAAAAAAACAAGCTTTCAAGATGAAAGAAGGGTTACCTTTGGTTTCGGAAGTGAAGGCGATGAAATTTCATCGTGTGGAAATAAGACGAAGAGAGTAAAATAAGTTAGGGTTTCATCTACCCTCTTTTTATACTCTCTTTTCTCTCTTAGGCACCGCACACGTGTCCCAAGGATAAATCTTATCCGGTTAAATTTTTTAAATTTTGAATAAATACGACTTTTGGTCTCGGGTAAGTTGGGAGGTGTGATTCTCAGCGGGGGTCGTAATAAGTACTTAGCATTAAATGCGCTAAGTTAGGTGCACGATTATCCTCTAATTAACGCACGCAGCAGGATGGTATTTTTTGAAGCATGAAGTCGAAAGCAATGTCTCCTTGCTCATATACATCACTTTCGCTTGGGGGCTTGATGATGTACCCTCCGAGTAGCTCAAGGACACTCCTCCGAGACGTGTCGAAGCCCTTCCATACGAAGGCCCAAGTTAGGATTCCAAAATATCCATAGGCGTCAAACCTTCGTTAGCACGAAGGTTACCTAAGGGGAATTCGCCATCCAAGCCCTAAGCCCTTCTGGGTATGGCCGACGAAGGAACAATGGATAAGGAACCTCGACTTGGTCAAACCCACGATCTCCCTCTCTCTCTTGGCTTCCCCGTCAAGTATGAGAACGTGGGTCACAAACCCTAGCGGTTACTCACAATCATGGGACGCCCCCATGATCTCCGACATTCATGCAGAAGTGCTCTCAACCCTATTTCATTCACTATAAATAGGTTGGACGGGCAATGGATTATGGTATGCTCATTTCACACTCATTTCTTTACTTACACATACATAAGCAACCATAACTCATACTTACTCTCACGCCGGAGGTGGTTCGCAGGGTCCTACCCCTGCTCAATCACTTAACGTAGTGTTTCATATTTCTTATTCTCAGGTGAAAGGCAAGTCTTGGCTGGAACATACACCCCTCATTACTTTGATCCTCATCGAAGCCTGGAAGTGCAATCTATTGTACAATCAGGTTCCAAATTTCAAATGTCTATGATGGGACAAATGTCATTTTTCTTGGGATTACAAATTTCTCAAAGTCCCGGAGGCATTTTTATCAATCAATCTAAATATGCTAATGAGATTTTAAAGAAATTTGGATTTGATTCTTGTGACCTGCTGACACTCCCATGGTGGAGCGTAATAAAGCGGATGAGGACCTCTCGGGATCATGGTAGACCGGACTAATTATCGTAGTATGATTGGGTCCCGATGTACCTTCGCCAAGAGACCGGACATTCTGCGTTGTATGCATGTGTGCTAGATACCAGGCTAAGCCTACCAAAAGCACCTTGAAGCGGTTAAACGGGTCTTCGGTATCTCCAAGGAACCATCAACATGGGACTTTGGTACCAAGGACACCGGTATGTCACTAACGACCTATCGAGATGCTAACCATGCAGGATGTCAAGATACACGTCAAGCACGTCCGGAGGTGCTTAGTTTTGGGTGATAAGCTCGTGAGTTGGTCTTCAAAGAAACAAATGAGTACTTCTATATCCTCTACAGAGGTGAATACATAGCCATGTCATCTTGTTATGCTCAAATCCTATGGATGAGATCCCAATTATCGACTATGGCTTTGAATTCAACAAAATCCATCTCAGTATTGTGATAACAAAATTGCCATTGCTCTCTCATGCAACAACGTTCAACATTCAAGAGCAAAGCATATCGACATTCGACATCATTTCATCAGGAGCAAGTGGATAACGGTGTGGTGGAACCTGATTTTGTGAGGACCGAATACCGGTTAGCAGACATCTTCACCAAAGCTCTTCCTAGAGAACGTTTTGAGTTTATCCTCCCACGACTTGGTCTAAAGAGTCTACAACCGGAAACACTCAAACGTCTTCAAGAGGAAGACGAGGAGTAAAAGTTTTTCTTCATCCATCTCTTGTAAATATCTTTTCAAAAAGCAAAATACAAAATTATAAAACCCTCAAAAGAAAATAGAAAAATATAAAATTTCAAAAATCCATAAAAATCAGAAAATCTTTGAAAAAGCTAAAAATAATTTTCTCATCCTTTCCTTTACTCGATTTCATCTATGGTCTTTGTGTTGTCATTCAAAGAGTGACACGGGTCTTTAGATGAAGTTCGAATGTACATAAAAAAAAATAAAAATAAAAATAAAAATGAGAGAATGTAAAACAAAAGGCTTATAGTCATTTCTGTCTATAACCCGTTTTTAAAGAAAGAACAGAGCCATGCTTTATCTTAGTTTTCAAATCTCATGCTCTGATTCTTAAATCTAATGTTTATCACTAAAAGGATAAATGTTTCCTTCCCAAATATTTTTCCTTCTATAAATTCTTTTGAAAAATGTTTGTTAACTAATGAAAACTAATAGCTTTGAAAAATAACTCGGACTCAATTTTTGAAAATCATCTGGACTTGATATTTGTCAAAATCTCTATCTCTCAATCAATAACTTATGTCATTGATTGAGGGGGATAATGATTTCAATTAAATCAAAAGGTTATTTGTCATACAATTGGTTCAGACCAAGGCTTATTTCATCTTTTCGAAAGATATTCAAGCATGTTTAATCGTTGGAGTTTAAAGTCTCAAATTCGATCCTTATCGGTTAAATGTTTTCACAAGAAAGTCACAATTCTCCTCAAAAGCTTTCAAAAACAATTTAAATCGATAGAGATCACAAATCTCAAATGATTTGAAAATTGTGATCGGGGGAGAATCTGTGATTTAAATTGGATTGAAACTAATAATTCGATAAATGATTTTATTGTGATTTACAAGCTCTCCTCCCTACATGTGCCAAACGATTTCAAAATTTCCATGCACATGTTGAGGGGGAGCATCTATATCAAACCAAAAAGGATTGAAACATGATTGATTTGTTTCAATGTGCAGGTTTTCCCTTATATGTGCAAAACACTTTCGAATCTCGATGCACATATTGAGGGGGAGCAACTTTTTGAAAACCTCATTCTTTCCCAAAAATATCTTTAACTAAGTATGAAAAATACGAATCTTGATCGGGAAGGTGATGTAGATATTCTTTGAAAATGATAGTCAATGAATTAAATTCTTCCTCTTGCCTCCATGTGCCAAAATGATTTCAAAGATACGATGCACATGTTGAGGGGGAGCTCATTTTCTGAAATATCAAAAACAATTTAGGTATAAAATGCTTTGATAATATATCACAAGTATCTGGATTGATTTTTCAAATGGTTTTCAATTGGTTCCAATGGCAGATGAACAATACCAAAAAGACCGACCAAATTTACTTTATGTATGGTGATATAAGGATGGTTAGGTTAGGTATTTGTTCCCACGATACCGCCAGAGCTGGAGGGATCTACCAGGACAATCCACTAGATAGTGTAGAAGTCCTTAGGTATGATAAAAAGGAGAAAAGTGATAAATGGAAGTGTGCGGATGAGGTGAGCTAGTCTTCGAATAAACCCAACAAGGTTTTAGTTATGAAGTCTCGGTAAGCTTGAAGGGGTTGAAGAATGAAAAGAATTGAATGAGAAAAGGGTGAAAAGAAATAGCCTCCATTATTTCAACCTTAGGCGTAAACCCGGTTCAATACATATGCTACCGGTGGTTACCAAGGTAACACCGGTATTGAAGACAAGACGTCATGGACCCAGTGACGCATTGCACTACAACTTCCCAAGCTACTCAAGTTTCTCCTAAAAGGACTTGTTTCACTCTCACGAGGAACCTACATTACATATCAACTTTTTCTTAGAGATAGTTGATATTGAAGAAGGAGACCCTCTCCCTAGTCTCCGACATAGGAACCAAATGTACACTATTGAGTCTAGAGCCACGAGATCATCTAATAAATCTCATTAGGACACTGTCAATGAAGACTCTCTGTTTCACACAATGTGGAAAGAGATATTATATCTTAAGAGTCCTACGCATTATCCTTGCGGTATTGCCAGAACATCTGAGTGATATGCAAACATATTCACAATGAAGATGGAAAGCCTTCTAGAGCCAACATCAAACAAGCTCTTGGTAGGTGGCATGTGAGATCTATCCAATAGATCAACCATGTGACAACCGAATGAAACAATGAGGCGATTCAAAATCATGAATCAATCTGGTTCAGTTATGGATTGACGGATTCCTTTGAAAATCGGTCACAGTTAAAATTCTTTTCTCTAGCACATCGATCGTGTATTAATATTTCAAAATAAAAGGTATTTATGATTGATAATTGATTTTCCTTAAAACCTTCATTGTATTGCAAAAACACTTTATTAAGCAAGACGCGATTGTTTTTTCAAATCTCTTTTCATCAATCGGTGAATCTCAAATTATTGGTTCACTCACTCCGTGTTGTCTTCTTTGAGACGTTCGGTTTGAGAACAACTAGAGCATTGCGAAACCTCATCAAGGAGATTCTTCGTAATTAGACCGATCACATGTAGTACTTATGCAGATCAACGAGGAACCGTGGGCGTGTACCTCAATTCAACGAAAGTGATCAAAGAAACTTTCGTGCGCTTTATTGCTAATCGTTGTATGCGGTACACCCAACGTTTGCGGTGATCGAATGGAGAAGGTCAATCCATAGCCGCATGCTCACACAACACGATCATTTCTAAATATATCATGATAAGTGCATCAATGACTCGATATTTTCACTCCATGCTCTCGCTATGTCACGCAAATATCATGAATCATCTAAAGCTTTCGCTACTCTGATGAGAAGATATCATGATCCAGAATGTGAGCATGTCGGTCCAAAAGTCACAACATCACATAATGTTAACACTACAAAGGAAGAGTCATAGATATATGGTAGCTGATGATCTCAAAGTTGGCTCAAAACTCATTATCACGTGGATCAGTTAAAGACCTCCACTCAGATTAACCAAATATGCAAAACATGAAGAATCAAAGACTACGGGCTAAGGAGCAAAGAACTTTAACAAGAATCCAAGAACAATCTTAATGTAATATCTTTTTTTATTCAATGTAATTTGAGGTGACCTCCCTTGGGGGGAGATTTTTAGGATTTAGTAAATCCAGTTATTAAAGTGTCGGTCACCTCAAGTATATGTAATCATTAGAAAGCTCGTAGTCGTAGTTATTTAATGTTAGTTAGTATTTATTTTAGTAACACCGTGGAGGACGGACGGGTCTTTACCCACTGTATGCCTGATCTACAGCCCGTAGGTGACGTTTATGTATGATACTATAAATACCCTCTACCTCCCAAGGTAGAGGGTTGGAGCTCATAATAATAATTTTACTTTATCTCACTAAGTTTCCTAAACCTCTAACCTTTTTCACTCTAAAACCTTAAAGTATACGCCTAATACAATCATGGTTTGATGTATTTGTGAAATCCAATATGTTTCAAAATTTCCCTAACAAATATTTCTCATAGCTTATTACACAAATGAAATAGGACAAGACAAATATTCAAGGATAAGCATAGTTTCAAAGTTCCTGTTTCATAAATAGCACATAAATTTCCACAAATTTATAAATAGCACATAAAACGAGAAAAATTTTATAAGTTATTTCTGCTTCTCCTGACGTCGTCAGGTTCTAATCCTGACGCCATCAGGTTGTCCTGACAGAAACTGGTCTGCTGCGTTTTCCTAGAAAAATTCTAGAAAAATTACACCTTTAGAATCTGGAAAAATTTCGGCAAAACATCCATTATGACTCGATACAAGCATTTGACTCTAACAAACACACATAAATATGAATTTCATTAATTGTAATTCTCATGTTCACGTTCTTTTAAAACGTGTGTAATCCTCCCTACACTTACCATTTTTTTAAAATACCTTTATATGTAATTAAGACGAGGTTAAAGACAAAATAAAGCATTTTCACAAATTCAAACATAGGAACATAAAATAATGAAAAGATATATGACACACAAACAAGCAAACAATTAAGCATGGGTTGCCTCCCATTAAGCGCTTTTCTTTATTTATGAGTCTTGTAGCTAGACTCGAAGTCGTGCTCCTACGTGACTTCATTTTTGTTACCTTCTTCCTCTTGACGGTCTCTATTGGGGTTTTCCATGTTATAATAATGCCCTATTATGCATCTTTCTAAAAAGTCATCTTCTCCCCAATCGGTTCTATATTCCGGTCATAGTTTCAAACAATCCTTATAGAACCCAAAAATCTTATTCATCACATAATCTACTCCTTTCTCCTTATCCTCCTCATTCCTATAGTAGACCGTTAACTTAAGTTCTTTTTCATCATTAGATATTGATAAAAATTTCTCAATCTTGAATGGCATTTGGTAAGCTACGTCATCGGTCTCATCCTTGAATCTAACTATTCCTAACGACGGATCATAAGTCATCCCGGTGTTTTCTATGAAAGGCTTTCCTAGAATTACATGGGACAAGCTAGGTTCTATGGCCATACTAATATCCTCCACAATTATGCAATCCGTAGGGTACGTGAAACTACCTACATAGACGGGCAATCCCTTAACTCTACCAAGAAAATTACAACTAACTCTAAGATCATCGGGATCTTGCCTATTTGGGATAGGTTTCTTCATCACCTAATTATAGTAGGTACTAGTCATGATGTTTATTGGGGACTTGCGATCAATGTAGGTCTTTGCCACGAAAAGATGTCCTATGCAACATGGTATGTTGAGATTCCAAGGATTTCCAAATTTGATCCGAGGGCTTCTCCTAACATACATGTGACGAAGGTCGCGTACTAAGTGTGGGTGGCATGAAAGTTCCTCTTCCGTAGGAAACTTATTGAAGTATTTATCACCTACTTCGTATACTTCATCGGCTGATTCTTCCTTAGGAGTTTCACTATTCTCATGGTTCGCTTCGTCACTAGTCCTATTTGGTTTCACTAAGGTGATTGCATTGACGGATTGAACGTGCTTGGATAACTTACTAGGGTCCTTAATTTTCACACCTGAAGCTTCGGGAGAATGAGTCAAGATGGCATTAACCTTTTCGGTGGTCTTCTATCACTATTGGTCATGGCTTTCAAAAGGTTATCTATCTTTCTATCCATCTCGGCTTGTTGTTGGTTAAAGCGGTTTGAAAGCTTGGGTATTTGAGCTTCTTGGGATGTGACTAGGTGTTACAACATCCCTTCTATGTTTTGTTGGCTAGGGCCGTAGGACCATGGGGAATCATTAGAGGTGAATTCTTTGGTTTATCCCCAATTGTAGTTGGGTTTGGCCCTCTATGCTTCTCGGGCATCATTGAATGTCCTAGGTCCGGGTGTTGTGGGGAATCTCCTTCCCATTCCATTGGTACGCGAGGATGCGTAGTCAACGGAAGCTTGTTCGGGGAGTCTCGTGCAAGTAAGAGTGTCATGGGGACCACTACATAGCTCACACAAGGAAGAGACTTTGTTTACTTGGCGTGAAGACTTAGGATTCTCGTAGGAGCTCATTAGGAATTTGACTTGATCTTCAAGTTCGAGCATCCTACGATTGGAAGTTTGTGAGTCAATAGGAGGCAAGGAGATTGCCTTGACGGTTTTAGGAAACTCACGGGGGTCATTCCAATTTTCGTTGTCATAGAGGGCAAGATCCTCTATTCTACCCCACGATTCTTCCGCGGTGAGATCACTAAGTTTGCCACCGGCCGCTTGGTCGATGGATTGCTTGGTTGAGAAGTTGACATGATCGTAAAAGATTTATACTTAAAGCCAAAGATCGATGCCGTGATGAGGGACTTTTTGGAGTAAGTCCTTGAATCAAGTCCATGCCTCGCAGAGAGATTCACCTTGACGTTGTTGGAACATCAAGATTTCATTCCTAAGTTTAGTAGTTCTCCTCGGTGGGAAAAATTGGGAAAGGAAACGAGTAGTGAGATCATCCCAACTTGAGATGGATCCGGCTGGAAGTCACTGAAGCCAATTACTAGCTTGGTCCCGTAGAGAGAATTGGAAGAGACGTTAGCTCGTGGTCTCCCGTGTGGTAGCATCAAGGTCGATGAAATCAACGATTTTAAGGAAGTCCGTGAGATGCTGATTAGGATCTTCGAAACGAAGTCCATGGAATGCATATCCGTTTTGCACCAACCGGATGGTGTCGGATCACAGGGTCGTAGTTTGAGCTTGATCGGGGAGCTCAATGGTGTTCCTATAGCCTTGGTGGGTTGGTCCAGAGTATTCACCAAGAGTACGGCCTTTTGCGGGTCAATGAGTAGTGGCGGGTTATCACCTTCAATGATGAAAAGTGATGGGATTACGAACAAAGTCACGAAGAAGGGGGATAGACTATGAAGAAGCTAATAATGAGAAAAAATCTTACTTGATAGGAATCAAGCAAGGGAACCTAAATGAGATAGAAATCTAACTAGCTATTCTATTCACCGGCAGTGGCGCCAAAAACTTGATGCGCGTACAAGGCGCGTACGGGGTCAAAGGAACTTTCTTTTCGTCGAGCAAGTTTTTCAACACCCTAGGCAGTGAACCTAATCGTTGTAGTGTAGTATTGGGTAAGCCTCGGGTATTGATCTCGTTCTCTAGGGGAATAGGAATGCTAGTAAGAAGTGTACTACACTAAGGTTGAAGCTGAGGAAGATTCTTTTTTATCTTTTTATATTTTTTTTAGAAAGCTAAGGGTAAAATCTCGGGGCTTGGATTTGGGGGGTGGTACTTCTACCGATTACTCTACTATCTAATTATCTAAACTATGGGTACTCTATGTCTTTTTTATGTGTGCTCGTATGATGATTAAAAATGTGCTTACCTAGATACTATTACTCCATAGTTATCTTTTATTGTTGGTTGAATTGTCACGTCCTTATTCTTAACGCGTTGTGTTTTCTAAGGTCGTAGGGTGTGCCTTTTTACCTAACTCTTTGAGACTACCTTAATGTTATTGCCTACGAAATCCTCTAGATTAATCATAAACTAACTTTAAGGTTATCTTTAGATGTTTAGACTACGAAATCCGCTAAGTGATTCATAAACTAAGGTTCACAATGATTACTCAAGAATTTAAACAAAACGATAGCTTAATTACACTCCTAAGCCAATTACAATTAAGATAAGAGACAACCAATCAATAATTAATAACTAGGTTTCATAGATTTAAGCAAACACAAAAGAAATTTAGCCGGACATGTTAAACACGCAAGCATACTCACATTCAATGGAAGACATAATGAAATCAATGAAGTAAAACACTTATCTTGATGTAAAATAGGGTTTGAGAACCCTAAGATACTGTCCAAGTCAGACTACAAACATTTAGGGTTTTTACTCCACAAGTCTACCTCTTAAAATTCTGAAAATTCGATTTCTATATATAATTTTACATTTGTGACGACGTCGCCTTATAGGTGGGACGCCATCAGATCGCCGTCATTAGGGTTTTCGTCTTGGCCAATTATTCGTTGGGACGGTATCACGTTGTAGTTGTGACGTCGTCAGGCTTCAGTAGGGACGTCGACTGATTTTGGATTTAGGCCGTCTGAGATGAAAAGTCTTAGTTACACCCTTCCTCTTCAAAGCCTGACGCCGTCAGGTGTATTTTAGCAAAAAGTCTACTGAGCCGTCTGAGATTTTAATTTGTATAAAGGGACGACGCCGCCCTTTGATTGGGACGTCGTCAGTTCAATTCAATGACTTGAGTGTCTTGATCTTGACTTAGCCATTTTCTTCATATATTCACTCCTTTTCGTCCAAATATGCATCATTCGAGCATTTTGCTTCCAAGAGACCTAAAAAGTGAAAAGGAACAAAATTAAGCAGTAACGTATATAAAAGTGGGAGATTAAGGGCTTAAATGACCCCCCTAAAATGTACGTTTTAAATCCTTATCATACATCAAAGTCAAATAATCAAGAAATCAAAGGATCAAGATCAAAGAAAGAAATGAGGACTACATTAGTATGAATATCAAAGATTTACAAGAATTATGAGCATGTCGGAGAGAACGCCAAGATGAGATACTTGAAGATGTTGATCAAAGGCAAGTAAAGATCAAGAGAGTTCATCAAAATCACATAGGCTGTAGGAACAAAGAATAAACTCTAATCTACAACAAAACACAAGGTCAAGCTCAAGAAAAGATACTAAAGATCAACGAAACGAAGAAGTGTCCAAAAGAATAGTCACCCTTTAGGGGGATATTTTCAGCCATATAAAGGTGATGGCTATTCTATAATTATGAGCCTTGTAACTTGCTATAGCATTTGTATTGTAATAGCACTGGGCTCTTGGACTTAGCTAAGGTAATAGGTTATTAGTTAAAGTAAGCTAGCCTTTCTAAATGTTGTAATCCAAGTTCAATCCATTAAACAAACCCAAGCTCATCCAAGGCCCAATGTGTGGCATCTTGGATGTATATAAGCACACAAATGATTTCATTTGTGTGTGTGCTTGTGTGTGAAACTAGTGCATTAAGTGTTTTTCTCTCCACATAAGCTACCACCTCTTTCTCTCTTTTCTTCTTGCTCTCTCTACATGATTCTATCTTATTTATATGATATTTGATCTAGTTTAGGGGAACCTACAAGTTAATTGTTTTATTTTAAAATACTAAATTTTAAAAGGATTTAAAATACTAAATTTTGGAACTTTGTTTATTTGTAGATGACAACACTTGTTCACACCATGACCAATTCGATTTTCAGGTCGATTCTTGAAAGAAAAAAACTTTCTGGTCCTAACTTTCTCGACTGGTATCATAACCTAAGGATTGTCCTTAGAGCTGAGAAAAGTTAGTCTATTTGGCACAGCCTATACCGCCTATTCCTACACCTGTGGCCCCTGGTGAAGTTGTTCCTACTGATATTCTTGTTGTGCATACCCAATGGGTAGATGCACAACAGGAAATTAGTTGTCTTATGCTTGATAACATGACTCCAGAGCTTCAAAAGAACCTGAAGGACTTCATTGCATATGACATGCTTCAGGAGCTAAAAACTATGTTTTTTCAGCAGACTGAACAAGAACTTCTTGACACTATAAGAGCATTCCATGCTTTCAAGCAAGAAGAAGGGCAGTCTGTTAGCTCTTACGTCCTAAAAATGAAGGGCTATGTAGACCAACTGAAATACCTTGGTACCCCCATGTCCTTACCCCTTACAGTGAGCTTGATAATTACCTCTCTGTCAAAGAAAATAGCTGAGTTGCATGCTATGCTCAAGCTACATGAGAAAGGGCTTCCTAAGAAGGATTCTCTTGCCCCTGTTTTCCTTTAGATCAGTGGAGGAAAGATCCAGAAAAAGATTAAGAACAAGAAACCCCAAGCTGCTCAAGGCAAGGGTCGTGGTAAAGGCAAGGATAAGTTCTCTTATGCTCGTAAACCAAAGATTCCCCCACTAGCAAAGAAGAAGCACCTTGCAAAGGACGTAACTTACCATCATTGTAATGAGGTGGGTCATTGGAGGAGGAACTATCCCAACTACATAGTTGAGTTGATGAAAAAAAAGTACAAAACTAGCGGTGTTAGTACATCAGGTATCTTCATTATAGAACTCTACTATTTTCCTAATAAATCTTGAGTTTATGACATTGGTTGTAATACTCACATATGTAATACTACTTAGGGCCTTAGGGGAAGCAGGAAGCTGAAACATGGAGCTTTAAACCTGTACGTGGGAAATGAAAATCATACATCGGTTGAAGCTATAGGAAGTTTTGATTTAATTCTTCCTAATGGTTTATGTATTGTGTTAGACAATTGTAATTACGCACCTTCTAATACTAGAGGTATTATTTCAGTTTTTTCTTTAAAAGATAACGGTGTTATACATTGTTTTACAAATTATGGAATTTCAGTTTCCAAGAATAATATATTTTATTTTAATGTTATTCCTCGTGATGGTATTATTGAAATTGATATGCATGGTCTTGTTTCAAATGATAGTGTGAAAAACTAGAAGGGGAGGTTGAATAGTTTTACCGATTAAAACTTCATTTTAAACTATTTAGATCGACTTATGTCAATCTATTTAAATGTGTGTGTTGAATGTTGATAGATAAACATATAAATAAGTAAAGCAAAGATAAAGAGTAAGAAGCACAAAACCACAACGCGAGTATTTATAGTGGTTCGGCTACAAGGAAACCTTCCTTGCCCTACTTCACTCCCCGAGTCACCTACTCGAGAGTTCGTAATCACTACACAACACAAACTCCTTGTGGCAGAGAAGCCTTCACAACGTCGCCTACTCTTTATCCGGTACAAGGCTAGACACCGGGTTCTTCCACGAGGTAGAACCAAACCTATCACAACGTCTCCTATACTTTATCCGGTACAAGGCTAGATACCGAGTTCCATTACAAAGGAGGAACTACTACCCAACACTACACAACACCTATCCCAAAGGATATCCACTCCTTATAACAACATCAACAAGGATATCAATATCCTTTGAAATAATACTAATCTATCTTGTACATCGACACCATATCGAATGTACACTCTAGGCGCCTTTCACTAATGCCTTTGACACGACTCCTAGTCACCCTTCACTAATGCCTTCAACACGGACTTTAGGCATCCTTCATTAATGCCTTAGACACGGATTTTCGGAACCCTTCACTAATGCCTTTGACAAGGATCCTCGGCACCTTACACTAATGCCTTCGATTTGATCCTTTGGACACCTTTCACCTATGTCTTCAACACAACACTTCTAATGAGAGAAGAAAGAACTATCAACAAGATAACATCAGTAGTCTTGATGATGATGAAGCTTGGCAACCCATGGACTTGAGCTTGCTCGACTTCAAGAGGTGGTGATCTCGCCTTTAAGAGGAACCTAGAGAATCACACAAACACAAAACTACATAGAAAGATCCTTTGGATATGAGGTTAGATAGTTTACAACACTAAGAGAGAATATGTGTGAAAAAGGTGAGTTACAATGAAGAAATGGCTCACTATTTATAGAGGAAAAATCACTATGGTTCCACGGATCCCACGGATCCCTTGCTTGAGGGATCCGTCCAGTGTAATTGGGATTGATATGTGCTAAAACACATACCTTTTCTTTACCAAATTAGGCCCAAAATAACCAAGAAAGAGCCGTTTATTCCTAATATTTGTTGGTTTCTTGAGTTTATGCATGTGCAGGTACGGATATGACAAAACACGCAAAAGAAAGACAAATCAGACAAAAATCGAGCACGAGAAGGAAAAGAGTGCTAAAGCTGAGCCGGAAGGTCAGAAGTGAGCAATTGTGAAGATTTTGATGCTGAGAGGATGATTTATGAAAGATTTGTTCAACTTTAAAGAAATGGCAGAATCAGTCCCTCAAGTTTCAGCAATTGGTAGAACATACCCATGGAGTTTCAAATTTGATAAAATGGTCCTTGGTATATTTGGAATGGACAAGAAAGGCCCTTGGATCACTTTTTAGAAATTACATGATTAGTCCCTGGAAATTTAGAAGTTACAAGTTTGGTCCTTATAATAACCTTTGGATCCAATACTAGTCCTAATCTAACTCTATTACACCTTTGGCCCATCTAAATAACCAAAGCCCAAATCCAATAAGCCCAAGTCAAACATTCCATTACCCGGTCAACATCCAAACCCGTATACCCCTTATTACCCACAGGTCAAATGGTCAAGAATTGCTACCCGGTCAACGAAGGTCAAAGCCCACTTATACTCGGTCAAACATACTCAAATGCAGTAAAATAATAAAAAGAGTTACGCCAAGATTCACCCCCAATATTTCCCAGAACATAAACCCTAAATTACCCCTTCATCAATTAACCAAAATCAACGCGATTAAAGGGCAATTCTGACATTAGCTGACATGCCTGACACAATGGAATGCCAAGTCATCAATCCGTGTGCTTCCATTGATCCTGATTGGTGGATGATGCGTGGAGATGTCTAATCAAGGGATGAGACCGATTGAAGCATGCTGGGATTTGATCTAAGGGTGGATACGCATTCAGAGAAAGCACACTTCAGGCTTCCAGATCCTTCCAATGCTCAAGACCTCAGCTATAAAAGGCCTTCATTCTCATAGATTTAGTGTGTAGTTTCCGAGTAGATAATATAGCTTATTAATGTTTTCAATGATTTAGTTTTATTTTCTATATTTCAATTCCAAGTTGTAATCAGTTTTATTAATAAAAGTATTTTTAGTTTAAATTCTCATTACAATTTCAATTACTTTATTGCTTCTACTTAGCTTAATTTTACTTCAGTTGCTTATTTGAGTTTATTCTTAATCATTTTTCAGCTTGTTTACTCTTTAAAGCAAAAATAACAAAAAAATAAATAAGAAAAATATTTGAAAAATAAAAAAAATGTTAAAAACCTATTTTTAAGCTTCATTAAGCTCATATCTCTGGTTGTATAAGTTTACTTAAGCTCTGCATAGCTTATAGTAAGTTTATTAGTATTTCAAATTCAGTTTCCCATTTAAAATCAAAGTCAGTCAATCAAAGTCAACTGAAGCCTTTTGGAAGTAGGATTGGGTTTAGTTGTTGATATTGGATCAGATTTGGGTAATTTGAGCTTGATTTGGTATTAGATAAGGTTATTTGATTCTCATTTAGCAAGCCATAGTGGCTGGACTTTTGTAAGTTCTAAGTTTTTATCTTATAATCTGAATCAGTAGTGTAGATTAGTTTTTGTGTTTCTATATTGTTTCATTTAGCTTATATTCATCATTTTGTGCTTATATGAATGGTGATTGATATGTTTTAGCTTTATACTTAATTAGCATATTAATCTTAATTGAACTGATCTTATCTACATAAGCTGATAATAGTATTACTTGTGTGAAATTGCTGTTAGTTTGCTTCTGTAAGATTGAATTTGATCAGTTGGATCTGAGTTGAGGTTTAGATTTGAGTTTTGTTATGCTTAGTTTCATGTTAGTAGGCAGTAAGTAGTGTTTGGTTTAAGAGATAATTCTAAGTTAGGAGTTAACTTAGATACTAAAAATAGTTTAATTAGTCTCACTTAAGTATATTGCAGTTGACTAGAGCACAAACTTGCACTTGTATTCAGTAAAAGTCAATATCAGTTTTAATCTATCCTTAGGTTCATATCAGTGGGAATTAGATTAAGATACTTTGCATTTAGATATAGATTTAAGTAAGTTAGCCAAATTCAATATTATTACACTTTAGGATATCACTTATAATTAGTTTAATTAAATCAAAGTTCATATTAGTCAAAGTTCTGTTTCTGTCACATAATCAAAATAGTCACCATGTTTTTCTGAGAGCTGTTACTTGTGTATTTTTAAAATTCTCATTTGCAGTCCAATTCAAGTAAAATTTTGGATTTCTAATCTCTTGTTGGTGGTCTACATCAGTGTATTTTTAGAATATTTTTAAGAATTTTTCATATTTTTCTGTTACTGTTTACCATTTTTTCTTAATTTAAAAACAGTTTTTAGCCTTTTTAATTAGCTTTAAATACAAATAAATAAGAAAAAGCTCAAAAAAATATATTTTCAATTTTATCAGTTTAAGAAAAATCAAAAAGACATAAAAAATGTTTTTTCATAATTTTCCTAGTTTAAATAGTATTTTTTAGACATTTAATTAGTTTTAAATAGTTTTTAATTCATAGAAATTAGAAAAAATATCATAAAAATACAAAATCAGTTTTGAAAATTATTTTTAGTTAGTTATGATTTTTGAAAAATAGTTTTGCAATTTTCTCATAAGCTTTCATAATTTTTAGCATTTTAAATCCATTTAAAAATACAAAAATAGTTTTCAATTCAAATTAAATCAAGAAAAATCATAAAAATTAGTTTTAAATCTTTGTTAATTTTCAAATTGCATTTTTAGCTGTAGAGTAATTTTAGATCACTTTTAGAAATTAGTTTAGAGTAGTTTAGATCACTTTTAGAAATTAGTCGTTATTTCTTGTTTGCATTATAGATTTAGCTCCCTTAATTGCTTCCCTTTACCTTCCCTTGCCTCATAGTTTAGAAAAAATCAAATTATCCCCTTTTTCATATTCAAATCCCGAAAAACGCGACGTGAGTTGAAAATTTCATTCATCCCTCGTTTGGAACGATCCAGGGACTCAAACCTAATACGTTTGAGTTCCCTAAATACTATACACTTCTATAATTGATCTCTTTCATAAGGAATCAGGGATCCGTAGGACGCTCCCCCTAAATGGGTTATGGGTCATCGATCATGGGTCATGGGTTATGGACTTTGATCATTGGTATCCAAATAGATACAATGTATCTAGAAGATGCAATGCATTTAGTCAATGGGCCATGGATTAGCTCCATGGGTCATGCATAATACCCATTATAACTTTATGCATGATATCATGCAATGGGTCATGAGTTATGGATCATACTCCATGGGTATGGGTCATGGACTTTGGGTTTCACCCAACTACATTCAATGTATTTTATGGAAAACTAGAAGGGGGGGTTGAATAATTTTGCCAATTAAAACTCGTTTTAAACTATTTAGATCGACTTATGTCAATCTATTTAGATGTGTGTTGGATGTTGACAAACAAGCATATAGAAATATAAACATGTAATGAAAAGATAAAGAGTAAGAAGCACAAAACCACAACGCGAGTATTTATAGTGGTTCGGCTACAAGGACACCTTCCTTGCCCTACTCCACTCCCCGAGTCACCTACTCGAGAGTTCATAATCACTACACAACACCGAATCCTTATGGTGGAGAAACCTTCACAACGTTGCCTACTCTTTTTCCGGTACTAGGCTAACCACCGGGTTCTTTCACACCAAGGTGAACCACACGTACCACAACGTCGCCTACCCTTTATCCGGTAACAGGCTAAGTACCGAGTTCCATTACAATGGAGGAACTACTACCCAAAACTACACCAAGTAACTAACCCCAAAGGAGATCTACTCCTTATAATGTCAACAAGGATAACAATATCCTTTGACCCAATACTAATCTATCTTGTACATCGAAACACACCATATCGAATGTACATCTTAGGCACCTTTCACTAATGCCTTTGACTAGATCTTCAAGACACCCTTCACTAATGTCTTGTGACTTGACTTCTAGGAACCCTTCACTAATGCCTACTGTATAGACGATCGACACCTTTCACTAATGTCTTCGTCTTGACACCAGAGACATCTTTCACTAATGTCTTCAACACTACACTTCTTAGAAGAAAGAAAAGGACCATCAACAAGAGGACTTCAGTAGTCTTGATGATGAGGAAGCATAGCAACTCATGGACTTGAGCTTGCTTGACATCAAAGGTGGTAATCTCGCTTTTAAGAGGAACCTAGAGAATCACACAAAAACAAAACTACAAAATAGATCTCTTGGATCTGGGGTTAGAGAGTTTTTAACTCAAGGGGAAAGTATGT
This sequence comes from Chrysanthemum lavandulifolium, assembly GCA_022545495.1. Taxonomy (NCBI): domain Eukaryota; kingdom Viridiplantae; phylum Streptophyta; class Magnoliopsida; order Asterales; family Asteraceae; genus Chrysanthemum; species Chrysanthemum lavandulifolium. Next base: position 49,381 of record JAHFWF010000168.1, read on the forward strand.
GAGAAAGGGGTGAGAAACAATGAAGAAATGCCTCACTATTTATAGAGAGAAAATGCCTACTGTTCCCCGGATCCCACGGATCCCTCCCACAAGGGATCCGTCTAGGGTAAAGCTAGGGATCCGTGGGACGTTCCTCTTTGCCCATGGGTATTTTGGTTATGGGTCATGGGTCATGGGTTATGGGTTAATCCATGGGTCTCTTATTAGATACAATGTATCTCATGAGTGCAATGCACCTAGTCAAATGGGTATGGGTCAATACCATGGGTTATGGATATTATCCATATATGACATAAGCATGATGTCATGCAATGGGTTATGGGTCAAGCTCCATGGATATGGGTCATGGACTTTGGGTTGTACCCAACTACATTCAATGTATTTGGTCAATGGTTTATGACACTTAAGTTTCTACCCATTTATATTACCCAATATACTACATACTAGTTATGTGTATATTTTACCCAAATATGTAAACACTAGTTGTTGTACATATGTAATACTAAATCATAAAATCACTTATACTTATTTTTGTGTTTTATGTGAGAACGTAAGTGTGTTAGAAACTATTAGCTCAAACCATTTACGTATTTTATTTGTTTCGTTAAATGATTTTACGTTTGTTATCGACAAAACATTAGAAGATCGTAAAATATAAATAAACGTTTTTACGGCTTATTTGTATTAACAATCTCCCCCTTTTTATTGATGACAAAATATAAAATTATTTTAAGGAAAAGCTAAAATTCGTAGAAGTTTGAATTTGTAGTTTTTACTTTCTTCTCCCCTTTTTTGTCGAAACAAAAAGAGCTTGAAGGTAACTAACACATTGTTTTAAGAAAACATGTGAAAATAGAAAAGAAAGAAAAGTAGAGAGCAAGTAACGGAAAGGATCTCGTCTTAACTCCCCCTTGATGAGTCCATCTCTATGTGAGGGCGTCAAGAAAAATTAATACTAAGCTAGTTCATTTGCAACTAAGTTTGCAAAAGATTTCGTCTATGTGACGAATATGCTCCCTCTTGATGATTGCAACTTTGCAAAGGGACGTCATGAAATGTAATTCTAATATTGCAAGTGATTTTGCAATGTATTGCTTTGACATAAAGCTCCTCCTAGCTTTAGAGTGTCAAATTCTTCATGTGTAAATTGAATAACTACAAAACAAAGGTTAGAAAACACGTATAATGCATAAATTCTTGCATATATGACTCAAGTTAGTAGAGAAATAGTTTTCTGTCTCATGGATCCCACGGTTGCCTTCTTGTAGGGATCCGTCTAGGCGAATTTCAGGGATCCGTCTGGCTGATGAATGAATTCAGCAATGGTGATATAACAAATAGTGTTAACATCAAAGTGGGATATGTATTATACAATATAATCATATACTCAGAAATATATAGAAAGTACCATGTAATTTCATTTAATAAAACTAGAGGTATGATATACATGACTCTAAAGACGAAGAAAATGAACGATACATGACTTGGAATTACTAGATTTATCTAAGTAACGCTTGATACTAGGACACCACTAAAAATCCTCTAGCTCAAGTTTGTTTAGGTTTGATCTCGTCGAAACCTTCGAGGAGGTGATAGAACATGAAACGTTGATCTTCTCGTACTTCATGTATCAAATTACAACATGTTGACAATGATAACAATCTTTGTCATGGCTAGGTGGTGGTGGTGGAAGAAATGAAATTGCTTGATGCGAAGGATCGAGTGAAGCGGGTTGGGGAGATTCAAACGACGGAGGGATTGGTGGAGGCGCATTTGAAGATGGCTCGACTAAGAATGATGGTGGTGGTAGAGAAGTGTCAACTTCCATATGATCGGGTGGTTGACTTTGATAATTTCTCATAATCCAAATGGGATTATATGATGGTGACGGCGAAAAGAAAGCCGGAGCTAGTGTTGACTCAACACCTTGATTTTGTACCATTATTCCTCCTAATGAGGTGAATGTTGCCGGTGGAGGAGGATGAGACGGCCTAGGAGGCAAATCTTCTAAATTGTAGAGGTGTGGTGATGATAGTGGAGTTATGAATGAGATAGCTCTAGGAACCAATGGTGATGGTTTAGTGGAGATGGGATTGTTTGGCCTAGGAGGTATGGTAGTGTTTGGCATAGGTAGTTTTGTGGGTACAATCTTTTTAGGGATTGGTTTGATTGGTGGAGGAGAAATCCTTGCATTTGTGGACTTGACCGAAGATGATTCAGTTGAAGAGATTTCGTGTACAACACGAGCAATTTTCTTGGGTGGTTCTTTGGTTGATGATTTACCACTTGGAGTTTTCCTCATGATGAGATGATTTCAAGAGGTTTGTAAAGATTTCTAAGTGCTTAAAATGAGGATGAAGATGATGACTTTAGAAGTCCTAACAATGTGGTTTATAAAGCATGGGATTTGGCAAGTGCATTCAAGACTTAAGCAACTAAAATTCATTGGAATGTGATGATTAACATGCACAAGAGTCAACTTCAGGGTTGTACTAATCTAGGAACTCATTTAAGATGAGATGGAGTGTTCAAGTTAGCAAGATGAGCTTGAAATGATTGTTTTGGCTAGAGTTGACATTAATATGTCATACGGATCCCACGGTTCCCTCCTTTGAGGGATCCGCCTAGGCTAATCCTAGGGATCCCTCCCACAAGGGATTCGTAGGACGCTCCTCTTTGCCCATGGGTATTTTGGTTATGGGTCATGGGTCATGGGTTATGGGTTGATCCATGGGTCCCTTATTAGATACAATGTATCTCATGAGTGCAATGCACCTAGTCAAATGGGTATGGGTCAATACCATGGGTTATGGATATTATCCATATATGACATAAGCAAGATGTCATGCAATGGGTTATGGGTCAAGCTCCATGGATATGGGTCATGGACTTTGGGTTGTACCCAACTATATTCAATGTATTTGGTCAATGGGTTATGACACTTAAGTTTCTACCAATTTATATTACCCAATATACTACATACTAGTTATGTGTATATTATACCCAAATATGTAAACACTAGTTGTTGTACATATGTAATACTAAATCATAAAATCACTTATACTTGTTTTAGTGTTTTATGTGAGAACGTAAGTGTGTTAGAAACTATTAGCTCAAACCATTTACGTATTTTATTTGTTTCGTTAAAATGATTTTACGTTTGTTATCGACAAAACATTAGAAGATCGTAAAATATAAATAAACGTTTTTACGGCATATTTGTATTAACATATTTAGTCAATGGGTCAAATACTTAGACTTCTACTGTCACAATTCTAAATTTCCGGTCATTTCTCAAACTCAATATTCTTCATATTAGTTCATGCATGGTTTTGCATTTCACGTTAAACGCATAATTTCCTATTAAATAAACGCTATCGCGTAATTAATTATTCTGAACAATTGATCCGATAATTCCAAAAATTATCCCGACATATTTTTATACTCATATTAAGATTATAAAAATAATATTATGAGTTTACCCAGTGTTTTAAATTTAATTTGTATATAAATTGTTATATTTATATAATTACGACGGTTCTCGTAAATACTACACGATAGTTATTATTTCACTCAAATTTTGCAAGAAATGTATTTTTATAATCTTTATGACTTCAATATATTTTATTTTGATCCGTTAAAATTTATTTTAGCTAACGCTACCCTAAATGCTTAAATAAATACGCAAGTTATTAATTATCCTTACTTAATTACACATTTACTCTACATTAATATATTTAATTACCACTAAATGCAACTAGTTCCTTTTCTTTTTATGCATGTCGACACAAGGGATGAGTCACTTAAAACTTCACTAAATATCTTATACATTAAATCATATTATACTACATATCAAACACATACAACACAATATTACTAAGTGTAAAAGATCATTTATCCTCTTTTCCTCTCTTCTCTACAAACCGGCCACCCTTGAGGACAAGAAGGTGATCACAAATTTTTCAAGACAAGTTAATTATACAATCTAGACACACTCTTAGTTTAGGTTTTGAAATAAAAACCTAGGGTGTTAGGATTAACCTTTGTTCACTTCACCTCATCAAGTAACTTGTAAGCATCACATATTCATTTTTATCTTTCATACTCATTTTATGTTCATATTATCGTGTTTGGGTAAAACATACAAGTTATATGATGTCTATACAACTTAAATTGTTTATAAGCTATATAAATTCATATATGTTATCCTATAATTATTCCTTGATATATATCACTGTTGGTGATGCCTAGGAACCCATGACACCCTAAGAAGGTGTATGGTAGGATTAGAATAGCTTCGGAGTTGGTTTGAATTGGTTAGAATAAGTTTTACGCGAGAAAAATCCATTTCGACAACTATATATTAAGGGTCTGATCATTTCTGTGAAATCTGGAATTTCCGACAGTTGGTAAAAATATTTGGGCTAGATATTTGGAAAATACACTTTAAAATGAAAATGTGGCCGCTTGAACGGTTTAAAACGGAGTTATAACGAAGAAGTTATGCTATTTTCAAATTTGACGTCGAAAACTATAAATCCAGAAATTTCAGCATGTTATTTTAACTTGTTACGGGTTAAAAATGAGGCTTAAGCGTTATAAATTGTGTTGACTTATCAAAAATATATTAGTATACTTTGATACGAAGCTAAGGACATATAAAACGTAGAAAACGGACTTGTAACTATTAAATTACACGTGTTTACATAAAGTTGCCGTAACTATATTATATAAGAAAAACTAATATATTTCTATTAGACAACCCTTACGGCAACAAGTGACCATGTTGAGGGTCGTTTTTAACAAGGATGTAATACTTAACATGATATCTTCTAGTAAAAGTAAGTTCACCTAGCATATTTTCCAAAATGTCCAACCGTTCGTCGAGCGGAGTTGTAATGAATAAATTACGGTTACTTAAACTTTGCCGAAAACCACCCTAAACAATATTTTGGATACAAGTACCATACTTTACCTATATTTTTCTCCGTGATCGAGACCTCTATGATGAAAACTTAAAAGCTAAAACTTTGAGATAATGATGCAAGCTTCCCAAAACCGTTGAGTTCCTTTCCTAACACTCGACGTGCACCATTTTACGACTAGCTTTTCGAGGCCATTTTAGTCACTTTCATGAAATTTTCAACGACATTATTTCTGACTAAAAGTTACAATTTCATAATAAATCACTAAATGATTATCGAGGATATCATTTCGACGTAAGTACTTGTAAAGTATTTGGTAACTTGACAATATGTCATAAACATATATTTCGGTGATAAACTCTATTTTCAAAAGTGTACAAGTGGTATGGATATCATATGAGTTTGCATGCACGACATTGTTTCATGACTTATATTAGATCATATCATTCATAATAGGTCGCGGTTAGAGAGTTGCATCTCATTTCTGTGCATCCACTTTGTCATCGTAACTATTGCACAGGTGAGTTCGTAGCCCCACTTTTACTCGTTTAATTGTTTTATAAACTCTTCGGGGGAGATACATGCTCAACTACTTGATTTTACTTTACATTTATATGAACTTAAATATCCTTTGTTTCACTCTATGTGCGCGTAAGTAGATTATGCCCGAACTAAATTGATCACTATGTTATGAACGCTATTAGTTGAAATACTTTCCTTGATTTTGAACCCTTCGACATGTATATTTGAGCTCTTTTAAATTGATTCGAACCCTTTAACATATAAGTGAACACTTTGGACTTGATATGAACCTTTTGACATATAGTTAAACTCTTTTAACTTGTACAAGGACCCTTTTGATATATTTTAAACTTGTTTGACGTAATTTTGAGCGCTCGACTATCTTGAACCTTTTGATATTATTCGAGCTCTTTGGTATTACGAACTTTTGAACTCGACTTAAATCTTTGAACTTAATTACGAACCTTTGAATGGAACCCTTGAACTTAAATACAAACTTATGACTTGTTTGAACTTATTGAACCGGACGTGTTATGACCTTGACCTAAAGACTCCTATGATCGAGCATCACTATAAAGTCTCCTATGATCGAGCATCACTATAAAGTCTCCCATGTTCGGAGCATCACTATAAATTCTCGCCTTGTCGGTGGAGTGTTCTCAATAATTCTTGCCTTAATGGTGGAGTGTTCTCAATAATTCTCGCCTAGGTGGTCGAGTGACAAAGGAGTCTCCCTTGTTGGAGCAGTGCAAAGTCTCCCATGTACGGTAGCATCCCTGAATTATTATACGTGGTGCTATACTGTGAACTATTATGACATCGTACACTTAACTATTAGACATACATATTTTGGCAGTGGGTTGTAAACACACAGGTTGCAAGTTTTGTATGGGCGGGACTTGGAACTGAGTGGATTTACAATGCCTTTGCTTTGTGACCTCGTGTGCTTGAACATAAACTAGACATATTTTGGCAGTGGGTTGTGAACACACAGGTTGCAAGTTTTGTATGGGCGGAACTTGGGCCGAGTGGATTTACAATGCCTTTGCTTTGTGGACTATTTTAAATGACCAAAACTTTGCCTTTGTTGAATGCTCTTTAAAACTTTACTTGTTAAACAAACTCTATGAACTCACTCAACCATTGTGTTGACACTTTTAGCATGTTTTATCTCAGGTATCTAAGGCATTCACTTCATGGCATGCATGTAGACTTATCATAGAGTCGCGGTGTCGACGCGTCTCACCTATTTTTATGCACTTAACTATCGTTTGATTGTAACAAACTCGTTTTGATATATTGGAAATCTTTTGGGACCTAATGTTTGTAAACTCTGATTATTTTAATGAATCAAACGATATTTTCAAAACGACACTTTAGGTCGTTCGATATAACTGTAACTTTGATGCTATGACGGTCCTCCCAAGGTATTCCATTCTTGTAAAGCGGTAATTTGGGGTGTGACAGTTGGTATTAGAGCATCGGTTATAGAGAACTAGGTTGCATCATTGACCCTAGACTATAACTACATCATCATAGCATCTCATCATATCATTATAAGTGCATACTCATTATACATGCGGATTCATGACTTAACACCAAACATCATATGAGTTGATTAGTCCAAGCATTGCATAGTTACTCTAAATTATACATAGCCCGATCACCTATGTCTAATTCGGAAGAATCATGCAATGAAGGAGTAGTAGTCTCATATGTGTAAGCAATTCCGTAATCGAGCCAAATTTTCAAAAGATTTTCTTCAACCACTTGTTTCGGTTTGATCCGAGTGAGTTCTTGTTTGATGAGTTGCAAAGATCGAGCTAGAAACAAGTTGTTACCTAAACCGATTTAGCCTAATCGTATGACAGTTCTTGTTTGATGAGTTGTGGGATTAAGTAAAATCGGTTACCTAAAAGTCTTTTGAAAATTTTGCTCGAGAATGGAAAGCTTGCCTCACCAAACCTAAACCATAATAGAGCATGTTTTAGGATGGAACATGGTCACATTAGCACGAGAACGCACCTAGTTGGATGAGGAACTCATATGCATGAGCATTGACATGATCATTTAGACTATTCGATACGAGCATGAACTTTAGAACCCTTGTCGAGGTTCGGACTATAGTTATCATTAATTGAATCACGAGGACGTGATTCCTCGACATGGGAAGAATGTCACAATTCTAAATTTCGGTCATTTCTCAAACTCAATATTCTTCATATTAGTTCATGCATGGTTTTGCATTTCACGTTAACGCATAATTTCCTATTAAATAAACGCTATCGCGTAATTAATTATTCTGAACAATTGATCCGATAATTCCAAAAATTATCCCGACATATTTTTATACTCATATTAAGATTATAAAAATAATATTATGAGTTTACCCAGTGTTTTAAATTTATTTTGTATATAAATTGTTATATTTATATAATTACGACGGTTCTCGTAAATACTACACGATAGTTATTATTTCACTCAAATTTTGCAAGAAATGTATTTTTATAATCTTTATGACTTCAATATATTTTATTTTGATCCGTTAAAATTTATTTTTAGCTAACGCTACCCTAAATGCTTAAATAAATACGCAAGTTATTAATTATCCTTACTTAATTACACATTTACTCTACATTAATATATTTAATTACCACTAAATGCAACTAGTTCCTTTTCTTTTTATGCATGTCGACACAAGGGATGAGTCACTTAAAACTTCACTAAATATCTTATACATTAAATCATATTATACTACATATCAAACACATACAACACAATATTACTAAGTGTAAAAGATCATTTATCCTCTTTTCCTCTATTCTCTACAAACCGGCCACCCTTGAGGACAAGAAAAAGATCACAAATTTTTCAAGACAAGTTAATTATACAATCTAGACACACTCTTAGTTTAGGTTTTGAAATAAAAACCTAGGGTGTTAGGATTAACCTTTGTTCACTTCACCTCATCAAGTAACTTGTAAGCATCACATATTCATTTTTATCTTTCATACTCATTTTATGTTCATATTATCATGTTTGGGTAAAACATACAAGTTATATGATGTCTATACCACTTAAATTGTTTATAAGCTATATAAATTCATATATGTTATCCTATAATTATTCCTTGATATATATCACTTTTTGTGATGCCTAGGAACCCATGACACCCTAAGAAGGTGTATGGTAGGATTAGAATAGCTTCGGAGTTGGTTTGAATTGGTTAGAATAAGTTTTACGCGAGAAAAATCCATTTCGACAACTATATATTAAGGCTCTGATCATTTCTGTGAAATCTGGAATTTCCGACAGTTGGTAAAAATTTTTGGGCTAGATATTTGGAAAATACACTTTAAAATGAAAATGTGGCCGCTTAAACGGATTAAAACGGAGTTATAACGAAGAAGTTATGCTATTTTCAAATTTGACGTCGAAAACTATAAATCCAGAAATTTCAGCATGTTATTTTAACTTGTTACGGGTTAAAAATGAGGCTTAAGCGTTATAAATTGTGTCGACTTATCAAAAATATATTAGTATACTTTGATACGAAGCTAAGGACATATAAAACGTAGATAACGGACTTGTAACGATTAAATTACACGTGTTTACATAAAGTTGCCGTAACTATATTATATAAGAAAAACTAATATATTTCTATTAGACAACCCTTACGGCAACAAGTGACCATGTTGAGGGTCGTTTTTAACAAGGATGTAATACTTTTTATAACATGATATCTTCTAGTAAAAGTAAGTTCACCTAACATATTTTCCAAAATGTCCAACCGTTCGTCGAGCGGAGTTGTAATGAATAAATTACGGTTACTTAAACTTTGCCGAAAACCACCCTAAACAATATTTTGGATACAAGTACCATACTTTACCTATATTTTTCTCCGTGATCGAGACCTCTATGATGAAAACTTAAAAGCTAAAACTTTGAGATAATGATGCAAGCTTCCCAAAACCGTTGAGTTCGTTTCCTAACACTCGGCGTGCACCATTTTACGACTAGCTTTTCGAGGCCATTTTAGTCACTTTCATGAAATTTTCAACGACATTATTTTACGACGAAAGTTACAATTTCATAATAAATCACTAAATGATTATCGAGGATATCATTTAACGTAAATACTTGTAAAGTATTTGGTAACTTGACAATATGTCATAAACTTATATTTCGGCGATAAACTCTATTTTCAAAAGTGTACAAGTGGTATGGATATCATATGAGTTTGCATACACGACATTGTTTCATGACTTATATTAGATCATATCATTCATAATAGGTCGCGGTTAGAGAGTTGCATCTCATTTCTGTGCATCCACTTTGTCATCGTAACTATTGCACAGGTGAGTTCGTAGCCCTACTTTTACTCGTTTAATTGTTTTATAAACTCTTCGGGGGAGATACATGCTCAACTACTTGCTTTTACTTTACATTTATATGAACTTAAATATCCTTTGTTTCACTCTATGTGCGCGTAAGTAGATTATGCCCGAACTAAATTGATCACTATGTTATGAACGCTATTAGTTGAAATACTTTCCTTGATTTTGAACCCTTCGACATGTATATTTGAGCTCTTTTAAATTGATTCGAACCCTTTAACATATAAGTGAACACTTTGGACTTGATATGAACCTTTTGACATATAGTTAAACTCTTTTAACTTGTACAAGGACCCTTTTGATATATTTTAAACTTGTTTGGCGTAATTTTGAGCGCTCGACTATCTTGAACCTTTTGATATTATTCGAGCTCTTTGGTATTACGAACTTTTGAACTCGACTTAAATCTTTGAACTTAATTACGAACCTTTGAATGGAACCCTTGAACTTAAATACAAACTTATGACTTGTTTGAACTTATTGAACCGGACGTGTTATGACCTTGACCTAAAGACTCCTATGATCGGAGCATCACTATAAAGTCTCCTATGATCGGAGCATCACTATAAAGTCTCCCATGTTCGGAGCATCACTATAAATTCTCGCCTTGTCGGTGGAGTGTTCTCAATAATTCTCGCCTTAATGGTGGAGTGTTCTCAATAATTCTCGCCTAGGTGGTCGAGTGACAAAGGAGTCTCCCTTGTTGGAGCAGTGCAAAGTCTCCCATGTACGGTAGCATCCCTGAATTATTATACGTGGTGCTATACTGTGAACTATTATGACATCGTACACTTAACTATTAGACATACATATTTTGGCAGTGGGTTGTAAACACACAGGTTGCAAGTTTTGTATGGGCGGGACTTGGAACTGAGTGGATTTACAATGCCTTTGCTTTGTGACCTCATTTGACCTCGTGTGCTTGAACATAAACTAGACATATTTTGGCAGTGGGTTGTGAACACACAGGTTGCAAGTTTTGTATGGGCGGAACTTGGAGCTGAGTGGATTTACAATGCCTTTGCTTTGTGGACTATTTTAAATGACCAAAACTTTGCCTTTGTTACATGAACGCTCTTTAAAAACTTTACTTGTTAAACAAACTCTATGAACTCACTCAACCATTGTGTTGACACTTTTAGCATGTTTTATCTCAGGTATCTAAGGCATTCACTTCATGGCATGCATGTGGACTTATCATAGAGTCGCGGTGTCGACGCGTCTCACCTATTTTTATGCACTTAACTATCGTTTGATTGTAACAAACTCGTTTTGATATATTGGAAATCTTTTGGGACCTAATGTTTGTAAACTACGATTATTTTAATGAATCAAGCGATATTTTCAAAAGCGACACTTTAGGTCGTTCGATATAACTGTAACTTTGATGCTATGACAGTCCTCCCCAAGGTATTCCATTCTGCTGTAAAACAGGTAATTTGGGGGTGTGACATCTACCTATTTTAATACATACTAAGTATGTATATATCTACCCATTACGTAAACATTAGTTGTTATACATATGCATTACTATAACATGAACACACTATTACTTGTTTACCGTTTTATATGAAAACGTAAGTGTGTTAGTAAACTATTGGCTCAAACCATTTACCTATTTTATTTGTTTCGTTAAAATGATTTTACATTTGTTATCGACAAAACATTAGAAGGTCATAAAATATAAATAAACGTTTTTACGGCTTATTTGTATTAACAATCTCCCCCTTTTTGTTGATGACAAAACATAATATTATTTTAAGGAAAAACTAAAATTCGTAAAAGTTTGAATTGGAGTTTTGACTCTCTTCTCCCCCTTTTTGTCGAAACAAAAAGAGCGTCGAAAAAAAACTAACACATTGTTTTAAGAAAAAAATGTGAAACTAGAAAAATATGAAAGCTAGAGAGTAAGAGAAGAGAAGGATTCTCGTCTTATCTCCCCCTTGACCCGTCCATCCCTCTGTGAGGGAGTCAAGTAATTAGAAAGACTAAGCGAGTGCTTTGCAAATATGTTTGCAAATGGTTTCGTCTTTTTGACGAACATGCTCCCCCTTGACGGGTGCTCCTTTGTAAGGAGGACGTCATGTAGTAATGGTAATCCTATGTGAAAGTATTGCAAATTAATTTGCAATTGTTTTGCTTTGAAAAGAAACTCCCCCTAGCTAAGGGTGTCAAAGTCTTTATGTGTATATTGAAAATCTACAAAAAAACAAAGGTTAGAAAACAAGTATATAATGCATAATTTCCTGCAAATAAGACTTAAGTTAGTAATAAAAATGTCTTATGTTGCACGGATCCCACGGTTCCTCCCTTGGAGGGATCCGTCTAGGCAAAAATGAGGGATCCGTCTCCCTGTAAACTTAAGAAAGCAATGGTGATGATAATCAAAATGAGTTATGTATTAAGACACCAATCATATACACAAGATCATATAACATGTAATTTCATTTAATAAAACTAGAGAAATGATGTAATGCATGAATTAAGATTCCTAAATCATCTAAGTTAAGCTTAAGACTAGGACACCACTTGAATCCTTAAGCTCAAGGTTGTTTAGGTTTTTTGACCTCATCGAAACGTTCGAGGAGGTGATAAAACATGAAATGTTGCTCTTCACATGATTCATGTATCAAGCCTTCAACATGTTGACAATGATAACAATCTTTGTCATGGCTCGAAAATGGTGGTGGTAGAAATGGAATGGCTTGAGATGGAATGTTTGGTTGAGGTTCCACAAAAAGAGGAGGGTTAAGTGAGGAAGGTTGAGGATTCTCAAAAGAAGGAGGGATTTGTGGAGGTGGTTCAACCAAAGGTGGTGGTGGTGGTGGAATATGTGACGAGGATGGTGGTAGAGAGGTATCTACTTCCATGTAATCGGGTGGTTGATTTTGATGATTCCTCATAATCCAAAAGGGACTATTTGAGGGTGACGGAGAAAAGGATACCGGTGCTAGTGTTGATTCAACACCTTGATTTTGTTGCGCTATCCTCTCTATAGTGGAGAATGTTGGCAATGGTGGAGGATGAGAGGGCCTAGAAGGAAATTCCTCTAAGTTGTAGAGGTGTGGAGATGAATGTGGAGTGGTGAATGATATAGCTCTAGGCACTAATGGTGATGGTTTAGTGGAAATAGGAGTGTTTGGTTTAGGAGGTATAGTGGTTTTTGGCAATGGTAGTTTTGTGGGAACAATCCTTTTAGGGATTGGTTTGATTAGTTGAGTTGGTGGAGGGGAAATCCTAGCGTTTGTGGATTTAACGGGAGATGATTCAGTTGAAGAAATTTCGTGAACAAAACGAGCAAGTTTCTTGGGTGGTCCTTTGGTGGATGAGATAGCACTAGGAGCTTTCCTCATGATGAGATGACAAAAATGTTAGTGAGATAGAGGCTTCTAGTTGCTGAGAATTAAGTTATAGTTGGTGACTAAGAAGTCCTAACAAGATGGTTTATAAAGAGAAGGATTTGGCAAGTGCATTCAAGGCTCAAGCCACTAAGATCCTTTGAAATGCAATGATTTGCATGCACAAGAGTCAATTTTAGAGTTGTACTGATCAAGGAGGTTAATTAAAGAAAGATGGAGTGTTCAAGTTAGCAAAGAGGGCTTGAAATGATTGCTTTAGCTAGAATTAGCTAAATCTGTCAGCCGGTTCCCACGGTTCCCTCCAATGAGGGATCCGTCTAGGCTAACTCTAGGGATCCGGCTCTCAGCAGCCAAGAAAAGAGGGAAATGATGTTTTTTAAGGTCTAGTACCTATACATCTTGAGTGTTTCAGTCTTCCTAAGTGTCTTAAATGAAAGAGGACTTAAATGATCAAGGGCAATGAGTGATGGTAGCTAATGATTGCCTTTTATGGAAGAAAATGGGACTTTATGAGTAGCAATGAATGATAAAATATGACACTAAGAAATTTGAGAGTGTCAAGTGGTGCTAAATGATCCTAGAGATCAGATGGTAACTTAAGATAAATTTGGAAAAATCTTTAAAACTTATAAGAAATGAAGAACTAGTTTTTGACCCATTTTGAGGTGAGGATGACTAAAATCAATTTGCTAAAATTGAAATAATTATAAAACTAGATGTGTTGAGATGTGATAAATGATGTGTGAGCATTGAAGCAGAAGAATGGTAAGTTTTGGTAAAATGATAAATCAAAAAGCACCTTGAGTGTGATCCTAAATTAGCTATGAGTGAGTGTGATACCTACTTAGCTTGAGGAGGACTTAAGTGGTCCTAAGGCATTATGTTAAGCTAGTGTGAAGTGGCCTAGTGGGCTGGTTTGATCTGTGGAGGTCTGCAAATTTATTTCTGCCTGCCCGAATCCCACGGTTCCTTAAGTGGAGGGATCCGTCTAGTACAAAGTGAGGGATCCGGCTCCTGCTAAACAGTACCTTCACAGAAGGTATGCAAAACTTGCATAAGGTATCGTATTTTAAAGCCAGTGTTTTCTAAAGAGTTTGAGCAACTATATAAGCGATACATCAAACGTTAAATGTTTTATTTCATAAGGATGATCACATTACAAAGATAGAAGATGAAATCTAAAGATTGAACCTATTTGGAAAGGAAACTAGGTTTCTTGAACGTTTTCACTAGATGGATCGTCAAATGGATGATGAGTATTTGCTGATTCATGGACAAAGAATGACTTGATGTGAGATGTGTTTAGAGGTTCCATCATCTTATTCACAAGTACGTACAACGGACTTTGAAATTGAGGATGAAAGTACATGATATGATGATAAAGGCGTGTCAGGAACATTCCATATGGGATTAGCTTGTTCTTGTTGCCTTGAAGGTTTACAATTCGTCTTGCGAAGAAATAGGCGAGATTGTATGGTTGTTGGGTTAGCAGACAATACATTATGTGAGCACAACAAGCGGGAAGAATTTCTCGATTTTCCCTAAGACTCCAAACATTTTCACGTAGAATGACTGCGAGAGGTTTAAGATCATCTTGGATATCACGTGTATAGATTATGTTTGGATCAGAGTAATAGGGTCGAGGTTTGCATAACATGCGAGTTAATTCTTGAGGGGAAGGTATGTGTGAACAATATGGACTATTTTCTTCACGATAGTTGAAGAGAGAATCAAGAGACTAATCTTCAGTGAAGGCACATTGTCCATGATTTGGGATTCGGAGAATGTGAGAAAATTTCCCAAGAGTTAAGACAAACTTTTGGTTTTTGATCCAAAACCATAGTGATAAAGATCGATCCTCGTTACGAACGAGTTCAACTTGACGGAAGAATTCCAACACAAACCGTGGACAAATCTTCTCGTTAATTCCGAGAAGGCCTTCTAGTCCTATGGTTCGGAAATAGGTATTGATACCTTTTTCGCATAGTAGAGGTGTTTCAACAATACGTCCTTCATGGAAGTGGCGAGTTTCGAGATTATTGAGCCCACGGACATGATTGCCAGGTGTGTTGGGCTCAAGGGAGACATTAGGAATGTAGACATAAGTGAGTTGAAAGTCGAATTCATAATCATGAGTCATGACGAGACCTATGGAAGTGAACAGTTTGTATGAGCAAGTTAATATAAAGAGATGCATCAAAGAAGAGGATATTTGATAGGTGAAAATAATCTCCTAATGTTTTTACTTGATTTCTATTAACAATGACAGTTAACTTACTTTGTACTAACATTCTAGTGGGATTTTTCTTTTTATGGTAGATTTTTATGAAATGGTTTTTATGTTGAATGAGATTCTGTTTCCCAATTCCACAATTCTCATGGTTCCCTTCTAAGAGGGATCCGGCTAGTTGAACTTTAGGGATCCGTGGATCTGCAGTGACAGAAAAATGGTCTTGACGTAAAATAGATTTTTGCAACTTTTAGGTTTATAAAAGGAGTTGTGTTCTAGCCAATATTTACTAGTTAAGCATGCATTGTAGGTTTCGAAAGTATGTTAAGGTGAAAGATATGAATGAAAAGAAAATGATAAACACATTATGAAAAATAAACGAGATAAACTAATACATTAGTAATATTTCATTTCAATGCTAAGAGCGATACAAAGGATTGGATATATGATACAAATGTAGATTAACAACACAAAGTACATGTCTCCATGAGAAAACTTGATCATGGGATACACGAGAGCGATGAGATGAGATGAGAGGGAAGATGAAGTTTGATTTGAGATTCTTCCTTGGTTTTGATTTGAGATGAGATGAGATGAGAGGGAAGATGAAGTTTGAATGAGAGGTATTTTTTGAAAGTGGAAGATTTGAAAAAAAAATGGGGTTTGATGGTTGTGAGACGAGCGGGAAAGATTTTATGGGGAAGGGGGAATTTTTGAGATTTGTGTTTTGTTTTATTATTAGAAAGGTTTGATATTTTTTAGGTTAGGATAACACATATTTATATACCTAGATTTTAGCCGGAAGAGAAACACGTATGAGGGGAAGGTTTCCTAAAGACGCCACGTATATTACTAGAGCATATGATAAAACTAAAAGAGTAAAAATATAATCATATAGATTCCTATGCAAGCATACTTATTCTAAGCTAATGTTATTTATGAGTGTCCTTTTCTTTTGACAAGAAAAATGTCAATAGACAACTCCGATTCCTTTGTGATCTAGATGGTAATTAAGATACCTTCTTAGGAAAGGTAATATTGTTATCAAGGAATTCCTATGGCTTGATTAAAATGAGCTTTAACTAAGCAAAATAGCAAGAAAGGCTAGTGTAATTTAGTAAGATAAAATAAGAAATAAAAATATAATGTTGTCATCCAATCAACATCCTACAAAAGTGTTTTTAAGACATGGTGTTTGCTTTTGTAAAAGACCTTCTTTGTAGTTTTCATTTATACACGGATCGTGTCAAGTCTTTAAAGTACAATATACTCTAAAAACTTGGTAACGAAGCTCTGGTACCAATTGTGGAAAACTAGAAGGGGGGTTGAATAGTTTTACCGATTAAAACTTCATTTTAAACTATTTAGATCGACTTATGTCAATCTATTTAAATATGTGTGTTGGATGTTGATAGATAAACATATAAATAAGTAAAGCAAAGATAAGAGTAGAAGCACAAAACCACAACACGAGTATTTATAGTGGTTCGGCTACAAGGACACCTTCCTTGCCCTACTCCACTCCCCGAGTCACCTACTCGAGAGTTTGTAATCACTACACAACACAAACTCCTTGTGGCGGAGAAGCCTTCACAACGTCGCCTACTCTTTATCTGGTACAAGACTAGACACCGGGTTCTTCCACGAGGTAGAACCAAACCTATCCTGGCGTCGCCTACACTTTATCCGGTACAAGGCTAGATACCGAGTTCCATTACAAAGGAGGAACTACTAACCAACACTACACAACACCTATCCCAAAGGAGATCCAATCCTTATAACAACATCGACAAGGATATCAATATCCTCTGACTCAATACTAATCTATCTTGTACATCGACACACCCTATCAAATGTACACCCTAGGCACCTTTCACTAATGCCTTTGACATGACTCCTAGGCATCCTTCACAAATGCCTTCAACACGGACTTTTAGCACCCTTCACTAATGCCTTTGACACGGATTTTCGGAACCCTTCACTAATGCCTTTGACACGGATCCTTGGCACCTTTCACTAATGCCTTCGATTTGATCCTTTGGACACCTTTCACCTATGTCTTCAACACAACACTTCTAATGAGAGAAGAAAGAACTATCAATAAGATAACATCATTAGTCTTGATAATGACGAAGCTTGGCAATCCATGGACTTGAGCTTGCTCGACTTCAAGAGGTGGTGATCTCGCCTTTAAGAGGGACCTAGAGAATCACACAAACACAAAACTACATAAAAAGATCCTTTGGATTTGAGGTTACAGAATTTACAACACTAAGATAGAATGTGTGTGAAAGGGGTGAGTTACAATGAAGAAATGGCTCACTATTTATAGAGGAAAAATCACTATTGTTCCACGGATCCCTTGCTTGAGGGATCTGTCCAGTGTAATTCTGGGGATCCGTAGGACACTCCCCCTAAATGGGTTATGGGTCATGGATCATGGGTCATGGGTCATGGGTTATGGACTTTGGATTATGGGTATCCAAATAGATACAATGTATCTAGAAGATGCAATGCATCTAGTCAATGGGTCATGGATTAGCTTCATGGGTCATGGATAATACCCATTATGACTTTATGCATGATGCCATGCAATGGGTCATAGGTTATGGATCATGCTCCATGGTTATGGGTCATGGACTTTGGGTTTTACCCAACTACATTCAATGTATTTAGTCAATGGTTCAAATACTTAGACTTCTACCCATTATAATACATACTAAGTATGTATATATCTACCCATTATGTAAACACTAGTTGTTATACATATGCATTACTATAACATGAACACACTATTACTTGTTTAGCGTTTTATATGAAAACGTAAGTGTGTTAGTAAACTATTGGCTCAAATCATTTACGTATTTTATTTGTTTCGTTAAAATGATTCTACGTTTGATTAGAAGATCGTAAAATATAAATAAAAGTTTTTACAGCTTATTTGTATTAACAGATAGTTCTGTTTATAATGTTAGAGATAAAAGATCCAAACATAACTTGTACTCTACTTTCTTGTGGCAATGTTGTCTTTGACACATAAATAAGAAAAGTAATGGAAACCTGTAACATTGTGGACTTTTAAAACCAACTGGCCATGAGTCTTTTGATAAATGTGTTTCTGGTGTATCTGGCAAGATGGCACGTAAGCCTTTTCGGCATAGAATGGAAAGAGCTAAAGATCTACTTGGACTCATGCACACTGATGTATGTGGCCCTTTTAGAATTGTGTCAAGAAAAGGAGCTAGCTACTTTATTACTTTCACTGTTGACTTTAGTCGTTATGGTTATGTTTACTTGCTTAAGCATAAACATGAAGCCTTTGAAACTTTTAAAGTTTTTCAAAGTGTAGTAGAGAATCAACTCAGGAAGACTATAAAGGCTCTATGATCTGACCGTGGAGGCGAATATATGAGTAAAGTGTTTTTGGATCGTCTTAAGAAGTGTGGGATTATCTCACAATTCACTCCTTCAAATACGCCATAATATAATGGTGTATCTAAAAGGAGAAATCGAACCCTGGTTGACATGGTTAGATCCATGATGAATCAAACAACTCTACTAATTTCCTTTTAAGATTATGCTAGAGAGTTTTCTGCACGTATACTCAATATGGTTCCAACTAAGAAGGTTGCTAAGACACCATATGAATCATGGCATGGAAAAGTCCCTAATTTGCTTACTTAAAGGTCTGGGGCTGTGAAGCACTCGTGAAGCGTGACATGCCAAAAAATTTGAATGAAGATCTGTTAAGTGTATCTTTGTAGGATACCCAAAGGAAACAACGGGTTACTACTTCTACTACCCACCTGAGAAAAAAATTATAAAGATAAGCATCCTTTTAAAAACACTAGCGGGCATCAATATGAGGTTGAACATGAAAGTGTTGAACCAAAAAGTGAGGTTATTCACATTCGTAGGTCTGAAAGGACACATCGTATACCTAATCGATTATCTTTATATATGGATGTCGAGAAGCATGAGTTAGAGGATCATGGTGAACCCGCTAACTCTAAAGATGCATTGTCAGACCCTGAATCTGATAAATGGCTTGAAGCTATGAATGCGGAAATGCAATCCATGAAAGACAATGAAGTCTGGGTCGAAGTTGAACTCCCTCCTAATCCTAAAACCATTGGGAGAAAGTGTCTCTTCAAGAAGAAGACCGACATGGATGGGAATGTACACACCTATAAAGCTCATCTTGTAGAAAAAGGTTATACTCAAACCTACGATGTAGATTATGAGGAAACCTTATCTCCTATTGCAGACATTAAAGCTATTATGATTCTTATAGCATAGCAGCATTTTATGACTATGAGATTTGGTAGATGGATGTCAAAACCACCTTCTTGAATGGTCACTTAACCAAAGAGGTTTATATGGTGCACCCTGAGGGGTTTGTCAATCCAAAATATCCCAAACGAGTATACAAGCTACAACGATCCATTTATTGATTAAAGCAAGCATCAAGGAGCTGGAATAAAAGGTTTGAAAAGGAGATTAAGAAATCTGGTTTTACTCAAAACCTTGATGTGCCATGTGTATATCAAAAGGGTAGATGGAGTATGGTCGCCTTCCTAATCTTATATGTCGATAACATATTGATCATGGAAAATAGCATTATAATGTTACAAGATGTAAAATCCTATCTTGAAAAGTTTTTTTCCATGAAAGATTTAGGAGAATCAGTATACATTCTTGAAATAAAGATCTACAGAGATAGATCAAAGCGGTTAATTGAACTTTGGCAAAGTGCATACATTGAGAAAATATTAAAAAGATTTCATATGGGGAATTCCAAGCGTGGAAGTATCCCAATGCAAGAGAAACTAATCTTGAGCAAGTCTCAAAGTCCCCTTACACCTGAAGTGGCAAGTCGCATGCAAAAAGTTCCTTATGCCTTGGCTGTAGGATCTATCATGTATATAGTGAGATGCACTAGGCCTGATGTTGCGTTCGCTTAGAACTTGACTAGTCGATTTCAAGTAGATCCAAGTGACTATCACTAGAATGTTGTGAAGAACATTCTAAAGTGTCTCATGAATACTAAAGACATGTTTCTTTTATGGTGGTAATCTCAAAGGAGAGCTCACAGTTACTTGTTACACTGATACTGGATACAAAACTGACACTGACGTCACAAAGTCTCAGACAGGATACATTTTCATTTTAAATGAAGGCGTTTTTAACTGGAAGAGTGCTAAGCAGAGCACTAATGCAATGTTTTTTACAGAAGTTAAATACATAGCTGTAATGGAAGTTTTTTGGATTAAGAAGTTTAATTGATGGGCTTGGAGTCGTTCCTACTAATGAAGAACATGCGGAGATGTATTGCGACAGTTTTAGCGCTATAATCAACCTGTAGTTCAGAAAGGTGCCAAACATTATCCATGGAAATTTCACTATATTCAAAAAGTTATCAAAAAAGGTGACATTAGACTTCTCAAAGTTCACACAGATGACAACATAGTTGATCCTTTTACTAAAGCATTGCCTTGTACCAAGCATACTAATCATGCTAGGAGTATTGGACTTCCTCTAGCTAGTAGTCTCATGTAGATATGTTTTTACTCATATTTTAAGTGTGTCATTTATTTGCATGAGTAATTTATTACTCTAAACTTGTTCATTGTCGATTAACAGTACGAGAGTATTGTTGAATTAAGACAAATGTGAGTGATTGGTAATATTAGTTGTTTGAAATTTAAAGAATGTGTCTGGAAAACTCACATGTTATCGACGTGCTATGGATATTGAACTACCTCAAACCTATGAGAATTCACTTTATGGATCAATGTCATTGGGTGAATCTCGCAAGTGATTATGTTACTCATCCTCAGACTTGAGATGCAAGTAGGTCTTGCATGTCTGAATATCATTTTCTTGATGTCCTAAATAAAGTAGTTATAAAAGCTATTTTCAAAAGTGATGTGAAGCACATGAATGACACGTACATTCAAAATAAGATTTGTTCCTCCACGTAATTTCTGGAGTTGGATACTACTAGGCCCCTCATTGAATTGATCATATGTTTGCATTCCCGTATCTAAAGTAAGTCAAGATGACTCTTTTTTATGTTTGATAATCTTGATATTATCTATAATGAGAAACATAATAGTTAAACATTATGGAATGAGTTTGATCCATATTCATAGTTTAACAATTATCTAAAACAAAATGATGTTTAGTTATAAACCATTTACACCAAGATGTTTTATGAAACCATACTCAGGTATGTCTTGGGGCAATGGTGTGTTTCTAGATGCTTACCATTGTTTGTATAAGTTATTGTGATTATGACATTCACAAGTGGGAGATATTGGTAGTGCTCAAGTTATAATCGGTAACTATATGGCTAGAAATATGTGAGTCTATCGGGGGCACACACGTATACACCAAGGGAACACTTTTATTAATGTAATTAATGTATTTATAGTAGATATATTAGTTATATTAATTAATAGCTCACGAAATGATTAACGGTTGTTAGACGCATTATATAACTAATAGAATTTTATAAATAATTGGTAGTGGACTAGTTATTTAATAAATAAGCCCAGATGAGCCATAAGCCCATGTTGGAGCTTATCGTCGGCCAATCCAAAGGAAGTGAGTGGATTTTGAGTTTACTTGGACTCCAAGTTAGGTTTAGGCTATATAATGAACTCCTTAGTTCATCATTTGCCTTACTTGTTAACCTAGAACTCGAAGAAAATTCTCTCTTCTCCCCTCCTTGTGAAAACTAATCGGCACAACCCTTAGGGTTTGTCGACCAAAATCAAGAAAACACAAAACCGTGAGTTTCATCCGTGAATTTGAACTAGCATTTAAGTGTTTTACAGAGACGTATTGTGTATGCAACCTTAGAGGTGACTTACTTTAATTGCTATAAGGGTTTCGTACGACTTAAGAAAGAATTCAAGATCCGTGCTTGATCAACCGGGCAAAACCAAGAGGTTAGTAAAGTTGTATGTTTAATTATGTGTTAATTCATGTACATCAAATGTGATCCTTATGGGACATCTTTTCGCTGCATTTACTCGTTTATAATCGTTATATGATCATTAAATCCCAAAACGTTGTTAATTCTTTTGTGCATGGGTGGGATAAGTAGCTAGGAATAGTCAATAATGAAATATGACACTACTTGGTGCTAGCTTTATCCGACCTCATGATGGAATGGTAGAGTTCAAATTGGTGTTGATGCCTGCTAAGTTTTTTTGTTGTTTTTTAGGGTGTGAGGTTGTAGTTGCATTCTTTAAAATGGCATGGGACTAGTATAGAAATGTAGGTACTGCTTGGTGTGAACTTGCTCTCTGTCTGTACTTATAATGAGGCCTTTTGATGTCATGTTGCATTGTTTTCTACAATTGAGAGGATGGTGGCTTCACTTATAGAAACCGTGTATGCATTTCATTATGAATGAAATATAGTTGTAGGTATGTGATATCCTTTGAGCATGGTGAATAATGGTGATCCTAGGAAAATTACACTGGTTTTGGTTTACTTTGAATAGTAGTTTGATTACCACTTAGTTGTTGTATGAGCATTGTCTCTATTTGTTCTTTAGTTGCGATGATGGGTTATGGGCATATCCAGTTTATCCAAAGTTAGCAACTTTGTTTGTACATATTGTTTGGAGGATTAATATATTTCCCCATTTTCACCTACATGGGATTGCACCATTAGTGACAATAAAAGCTTCATGTTAAAGGCATGTTTTCCCATATAAACAGTCAAATCTACACACTTGATCCTCGACCATTAAGGTGGAACAAAGCTTTATCGTTCAAAGTTAATATCTCAAATTGGCTAATCATTCATAAAAGGCTTCCAACACATTATAATCTTGATCGAAGAGGTATCGGTTTGCATTAAACACTGATGTGCTATTTCATCCTGCCTTTAAATTTATAAAACTAAGATATCCAAGGATCAACACATACTAACGGGCAGAGAACCCGATCAGATGTAGTAAAGCCTAGGTAAATCTGAGTGTCGTCCTAAGAGAGTTGTTATCTGAAAGAACTAAGGTACTGCGAGATAAATAAGATAAAATGATAGAAATATGATAAAATAGATAAAAATATCCTAATTAAACATTAGTAAAAATTGAAAAAGTAGTAAGAGCATAAAGCTTAACCAAGGTTTTAAATATGTTTTAATTCTCAATTCTTAAGTTCAATATAGTGGGTAAATATCACTTGACTCCTTTGGTCAATTCATCTAGCCTATGATTCTTAGACTCCTCACCAAGATGATTATAGGTCACTTAGAATCATTCAACAATCTAATAGCAGTCATTAAGTACCAAATCTACTAGACTTAGTTCTATGGAAACCCGGTCGTTAGGATCTTAGGTTTCCCCTAGCTTCTTAAATACCTCCACTTGATAGGTGATCCTTTGGTCAATTCGCACACAAAGGATGGTTGTACTATGGCCAATTTCTTCTATTCTTCACAATCTAGTGAGTTAGGGTCCTTTGGTCAATTCTCCCATCCCACTAGATACTAACAAGCTTATAGCATTACCAAAACTAGCGATCTATGAAAAGGCTAAGTAGATGTCTATAAACAGTAGTAAAGAGAATAACTAACATAATCAAAAACTTGAATTAATAACATGAATTCATAGTATGATCTCTAGAAAAACATAAAGGAATTCAAACTCGAATACAAAGGAAATCGTAAATGAGAACTTCGTTCTTCAAACTCCTAAGCCATAATTCTTCTTTTGTGGTTGCTCTCCCCAAACCTTAGAGACATTGTTAATACAAATAAACCGTAAAAACGTTTATTAATATTTTGCGATCTCTTTGTGTTTTGTTGATAACAAATATAATGCTATCTTAAGTACAATTTTAAGGATACATGTTATTTTTGTAAAGCATTTACATATAGCCATTTAAATACAAAAATGTTGTAATTAATCATTTGTTGTAATAGTTTATTAGGATGGGTAAAAACCATAACCCATGGATCATATCCATAACCCATTGACCCATACCCATTTGACTAGATACAATGTATTCATTAGATACATTGAATCTAAAGGAAAACCCATGGACCAACCCATAACCCATGACCCATAACCAAAAACCCATGGGCAAGAGGGCGTCCCACGGATCCCTAGGATTACACTAGACGGATCCAAAGTGGGAGGGATCCGAAACGATGGTAGAAATTTCCTATAAATAGAGAGCCATTTCTTCATTCTAACTCACCCTCTTCTTACTAATTCTCTCATATACTCTCATTCTCTTCTAACAAAAGATCACTTGATCTAGAAAGTACTTCCTTCTTTCTTTCTTTAGTGATTCTCATATAGGTCCTTCTCTAAGGCGAGATCACGAGCATTCTACAAGTCATCCAAGCAAGGGTCCTTGATTGATTTGTTCCTCCAAGATTTACATGGCGAAGATCTTTTATTTGATATTTCACATATATGTTTTGTAATAGTCGTGTTGGTTTGGTCCACCGTGTTACGGACTCGGTATTTAGCTTTGTACCGGAAAAAGGTGTAAGCAACATTGTGAAGGCTTCTCCGCCAAGTGAAGGAGTTTGTTGACATAGTGCTTGAACTCTCGAGTAGGTGACTTGGGGAGTGGAGTAGGGCAAGGAAGGTGTCCTTGTAGCCGAACCACTATAAATCGGTTGTGTCATTTCTATTCCTTTGCTTTACTTTATTTACTTGTTTATCATTAGATCTATACTTTCTCTACATCCATAAGATCTCACATATTAACAAATCTAAAGTTTTTGAAACTAACTTTAAATCGGCAAAACTATTCAACCCCCCCCCCTTCCAGTTTTCCACAATTGGCATCAAGAGCTAAGTATATAAAAGTTTTAAAGTAAACTGTATTTTAAAAACTTTTCGATCACTATGGGTTCTGAAAATTACAAGGAAGGGCAATCTATGCAACAACCACCACTACTTGAAACTAATGGTTTTATATATTGGAAAAATAGATTTGAAACATATGTGAAGTCTAAAGATATTGATCTTTGGTGCATTATTGTTGAAGGCGATTTTGAGGCTACCTTAAATGATGATAAAGGAAATTCAGTTAACATACCTCATGATAAACTAAATGATTAAATGAAAAAAAAGCTTTCTAAAATAGTGAAGCTAAAATGGTTTTGTATAATGCTTTACCCAAAAGGAATTGAAAGAATTTCTATGCTTAAAACCTCTAAAGAAATTTGGAATTCTTTAGTTGTAACTCATCAAGGTAATCAACAAGTTAAAAATAATAAAATTGATTTATTTGTTCAACAATATGAACAATTTTCAATATCGGATGAGAAACTATAAATCATTCATTTGCTAATTTTAATACTATTATTACATCTTTACAAGCACTTGATGAATCTTTTCTAGCCGTAACCATGTTAGGAGATATCTAAGGGCACTTCCATCTAAGTGGAGATCCAAGGTGGCGATCGAAGAGTCAAAAGGTTTGACAATCCTCACCCTTGATGAACTCATAGGCAACTTAAAAGTCTGAGCTTGTCCTTGCTAAAGATTACGAAGCCTCGAGGTGAAAGAAACACAAATCTCTTGCCCTTAAAGCCAAAAGGCTTCAAGCGATGAAGAAATCCTCTTGAATAGTGATGACAAGGAGTACGCTATGGCGGTGAGGGACTTTAAAAGTTCTTTAGAAGGAAGGAAGATCGTAAAACAACCGTATGGCGATAAGAAAGGCTTTCGGAAAAGCAAAGAGACGACGAAGCCAAAGATGATCGTACTTGCTTTAAATGTGGGGACCCAAACCACTTTATTAGTAAGTGTCCCAAACGGGATGATCAAAAGGCGTTCGTGAGCGGCACGTGGGGAATGAGCGACGAGGAAGACGAAGAAATTTGTCTCATGGCAAATGACGATGTATGTCACGAATATTATAGTAGCTCATCACTTGATGACGACTCATTGCATAATGAATATGACAAACTATGCAATATTAGCTTAAAACTAATTAACAAAAACAAACTTTTAAAAAGTCAAAACCAACGTTTAGATAAAGAAGTCATAGAATTAAAAGCAAAACTGAAACGTCTAGAAAAGGGTAAAATAGCAAGTGGTGAATGTGAACTTTGCGTTCAACTTCAAACACTAGTTGATCAACTAGATTCTAAAATTGCTAGAATGAGTACGAATACTTTAGATATGATATTAGATAGTGTTAAAATCGGTAACAACCAAAAGGCTTAGGTATTCAACAACTTGATCCATCAACTAGTGAAAACAAAGAAACACAATTTGTTAAGGCACTAGAAAAACCGACCCTTTGTTGTGGCGGATCCCACGGATCCCATCAAAGGAACCGGCTAGTGTTAAGCCGAGGATCCGTGGTTTCTTTGTAATAACAGTGGTAATAACGTAGCTTCTTCATCTAGGCGAGTTTGTTATCGTTAATAAGAAACCAACTCATGTCACCACTAGACAACCACTTCCAAAATATAATCCTACTTTTCCAAGAAACAAAGCTCCATCTTTTTCAAAACCTAATCCATCTAGGAGACCTAATAATGTTTACCCGAGAAGTAACCATCAAATGGGATGAAACCCAAATATGCAAAATGGTTTTCCTTTTCAAAACTTTGCTCCATGGAATGCATACTCACCTTATGCATACATGTCTAACATGAATGGAATGTTTAACACTAATGGACCCATGAAAAAATGGGGACCAAAATTTTGAGTTAATTGTTTTCTTAGGTGTGCTTAAAGGTCGACCTAGACCCGGATGAATGGGTCAAGGATAACGGGTGCATGAGGCACATGACCGGCAATAAAAATCTATTCTCCACATATGAATCCTTCAATGGAGGTAATGTGGTGTTTGGAAATAGTAAAAGTAAAATCATCTGTAAAGGTACGATTTCTAACAAACTCTAACCATTAACGATGTGTGTCACGTAGAAAACCTAAACTTTAACCTCTTAAGTATAGGACAAATATGTGATAAAAAGTGCAATGTACTTTTACGAAACCGATAGTAAGATATTAAAAATGGCATAACCATAGGAAGAGGAATTAGGAAACATGGAGTCTATGTCATTAAAATCGGTAATGAACCTAAAGACAAACTATGTCTTACCTCTATGGATGATACTTCGACCTTATGGCATCGAAGATTGGGTCACACCAACATGCGACTTCTTCAATCGCTATCATCCAAAGATCTAGTAAGAGATCTACCTAAGTTAAAATATGAACATCACTTTTGTGATGCTTGTAATGTAGGAAAACAAGTTCATTCTAGTCATAAAGCTAAAAACATGGTGTCTACAACTAAGTGTCTAGAATTACTACATATGGATTTGTTTGGTCCATCCGCTATCTAAAGTTTTGGAGGCAACTACTACACTTTGGTAATAGTGGATGATTACTCTTGGTATATATGGACAAAATTCTTAAAGAAGAAAACGGAAACGTTTAATTATTTTGAAATATTAAGCAAGAAAATCCAAAGACAACTAGGAAGTCCTATAGTGTCTATTAGGACGGATCATGGTAGGGAATTCGATAATGAAGTGCAATTTGGAGCTTTTTGTGACGCTAATGGTATTACTCACAACTTTTCGGCTTCGCGCACTCCATAATCGAATGGGGTAGTTGAAAGAAAGAATAGAACCCTACAAGAAATGAGTCGAACCATGCTTAATGAGCAATCCATACATCAAAAGTTTTGGTGCAATGCCATTGATACTTCAACATACATACTCAATCAAGTCTTAATTAGACCAATCTTAGGAAAAACTCCATACGAGTTACTCAGGGCAAAAAGCCTCGTTAGATCACTTTAGAGTCTTTGGTAGCAAATGTTTTATTCTTAACACTAAAGATTACCTTACAAAATTTGATCCTAAATCAACCGAAGGTATCTTTCTAGGTTACTCTCCAAATAGCAAAGCTTACGTCATTTTAAACAAAGAAACAATGAAGGTAGAAGAGTCATTAAATATAAAATTTGATGAAAGTCCACCCAAACCTTCTCCACCTCTTGTCGATAATTGTAGAAAGTGAAGCTATAGTAATAAAGAAAAGATAAATGAAGAAGAACCTTTAAATGATGAAGTCATAAACATTAAAGAGTCCAAAGATCACCCGTAGATAAGGTCATAGGAAAGCTAAGCGAAAGAACATTAAGGTCTCAAGTTCAAAACCAAAGTAGCTTGTTTTGTTTCGTTTCGACCATAGAACCTAAGAATACACAAGAAGCCATAAAAGATGAAAGTTGGGCTATGCAAGAAGAATTAAATCAATTTGTTTCTAATGATGTTTGGACACTTGTCCCCCTACCTAGTAATCAAACCATAATAGGAACCAAATGGGTTTATAAAAACAAATTAGATGCAAATAGAAACAAGGCTAGACTCGTTGCCCAAGGGTATAACCAACAAGAAGGAATAGACTTTGATGAGACCTATGCCCCCGTGGCTAGATTAGATTCTATAAGAATACTTCTTGCATATGCTTATGCTAATGATCTAAAGCTTTATCAAATGGATGTCAAAAGTGCTTTTCTAAATGGTCTCATTAATGAAGAAGTATATGTAGCTCAACCTCCGAGCTTCATCGATTTTGAAAAACCTAAACATGTGTATAAATTAAAGAAAGCCCTTTATGGTCTTAAACAAGCTCCAAAAGCTTGGTATGATAGACTCAAGTCATTTTTAATTAAATACAACTATACCATGGGGTTAGTTGACAACACACTTTTTACTAAGAAAAGAGAGTCACATATAATCAAAGTGCAAATATATGTAGATGATATTATATTCGGATCCACTTGTCAAGACATGTGTTATGATTTCTCTAAAATCATGCATGACGAGTTCGAGATGAGTATGATAGGAGAACTTAGTTTCTTTCTTGGTCTACAAATCAAACAAGTAGAAGATGGTATCTTCTTTAATCAATCTAAATACATAAAGGAGATGTTAAAGAAATTTGGTCTAGAAGAGTCGAAACCAATTAGGACACCAATGTCATCCGACACCAAACTCACAAAAGATGAAGAAGGCGAATCCGTCGATAATACTAAATATCGTGGCATGATAGGTAGTCTCCTGTACCTCACGGCAAGTAGGCCGGATATCATGTTTAGTGTTTGCTTATGTGTTAGGTTTCAAGAAGACCCTAAAACATCACACCTAGAAGCCGTAAAAAGAATATTAGGTATATTAAGGGTACAACACAATTAGGATTATGGTACCCTAAGGGCACGGGAGTAGAAACAATTGTATATGCAGATTCTGACCATGCAGGTGATTATGTTGACCGAAAAAGTACAAGTGAGGTATTTACTTTTATGGGATGCTGTTTAACATTTTGGTTTTTAAAGAAACAAACGGAATTAGCAATATCAACAACCGAAGCCGAATAGGTCTCCGCCGGTAAAGCATGCCAACAAGCACTATGGATAAAACAAGTGTTAGTCGACTACGACATTCATCTTAGTGACATAGCCATTCTATGTGACAAAAACGGTGCCATAGATCTAAGCAAGAATCCGGTATTACATTCTCGCACAAAGCATATAGAGATTCGTCATCACTTCTTAAGAGACAATGTTCAAAAGGGGAACATCTCTATTGAGAAGGTAGCATCCGAAGACAACATAGCCGACATTCTCACCAAACCGTTGAAGCGGGAACAATTCAACCTACTTCGTCTTGGTCTTGGTCTCATGGAACAAACGTCGTAACTTATTTTTTGACTCTGCAAGGTATGTAAACACTAGCCTTCTTCTTTCTGAGTCTAGGATCTCTATTTCACGCACAAAACACAAACAATACGGGAATTTTCAAAACCCAAGATAAGTTTTTCACTTATAATTTTCTTATTTTCTTTCAAAATAAGTACGAGTTACATACACATCCTTCTTTCAAAAGGATAAAACTTTTGTATTTCACAGCATAGAAATCTCTTTTCAAAATGCTTTCTAAAATGATATGTCTTCCCGTATCAATTTCACAAAAGCAATTTCTCACGTCTAGGACAAATCGCTTTTTCATTATTAATACAACGTAAAAACCTGTTTTCATTTCATCTCATGTCTTTTGAATGCTAAAGGGGACACATAAACAATATGTGTTTTCGGGTACATTCATTTAAAAGCCACAATTAATTAGGAGCATTGGTAACACTAAATTACGTACTCAAGTAAAAAATATGTGTTTTAGGGTTATCTCACATAATAGTATGCTTTTCCACTTCTAGTTTATTTTCTTTTTCTTCTTAGGAGTCGAGATAACCGCAACTCAAATAGTTTGCATATAGGCACACACTAAGCAAAAATGTTTCCAAAGGAAAATTTTGTCTTGCTGGATCACCAGACCCACGGATCCCGGCCTTCATCTTGGACGGATCCATAAGGGAAGGATCCGTGGGATCCGTGAGATGAGTCTGTTTTATCTTCTATTTTTCTCACTTTGGATGAATAATCCAACAATTATTTTATTTTGGAGTATGTTCTTTAATGCTTGTGTTCTCATGATCACATGCCTTAAATTCATATCTAATCATTAGATTTTAATCCACGTTTTGGGTCAAGCATTCATTACAATGCTTTGTTTTTCTATATATAGAACTCCCAAAATGCTTGCATATTCATCTCATCTTCACAATCAAACAACACCATGTCATTCACAAGCTCTTAAAACTTAGATGAATCACCTAGTACAAACAATCATCTTCATGAAACCGAAACCTTTGTACTTCCACCCTCCAAAATACCACAATCAAACTCTAGGATATCCGCACGGATTAACATCCGATCTTGTTGCTTAGGAAAACCATCATCATATGGCTCATCACCATCAAATAACTCACCACAAGATGCTTCCATTATAGCACCTCCTTCATCACCAACGAGTACACCAACTTCATCACCAAATCACTCACCACCTAAAGTCACTCTTTTGGAACTCCTTACGACTCCAACAAGATCTCAACAACCAAAACAAAAAGAAATAGCCTTTTTGACACCTCCAACTTCTCCAAACACAATATTCAATGATCTTGAAACATCACCACCCTTAGCTCCCATTAAACTACAAGAACATCTAGGTTCTTTTCCACCACCACTTCAATCATTCGGACTTTGATCCGTATTTTCCTATTTTTCCACCACAACTTCCGCAACTCATAAATCAAAACAACCCGGAAGACTTCCGTACTCATTACCCACATCATTTACATTGTAAACATTGCCAATCCACTAGGGAAATTGCAATAGAAGTTAGGGAAGAAATGCGATTCATACTCAACCTCATCCTTGATCGCATCAATATCACTACTCATCCAAACCTCCATCCATAACCTTATGCAAGCATGAAAGGAATCATTACTACTATTTTCTATTTTTTAGTACTTTTTATTTTGGAGTCATTTTCAAGAACAAGTCTTGTTCTTATTTTTACATGCTTGTAGGTGGCATAAATACCACTACACTTTGTTATTTTATTACAAGGCCTTGTTTACATACCTTGGCTCCCAATCTTGATTCTCGTCAATCACAAGATTATTTAAGCATGTTACTAACCTTTCTCTTTGTAGGATTTTTTATATTTCTTCACTTGACGCCCCAAACTAGGGGAGCTACCGTCGAGGGGAGTAAGCGATCGTGGACTAATTTTCCACACTTTTATTTCTTGAAGGGTTACCTTTTGTTTTGACAAAAGGGAGAAGAAGTAAAACTTATGACTTTCAAAACATACATCTATTCTTAAGTTTTACTCATCATAACATTATGTTTTGTCATCAACAAAAGGGAGATTGTTAATACAAATAAACCGTAAAAACGTTTATTAATATTTCACGATCTCTTTGTGTTTTATTGATAACAAATATAATGTTATCTTAAGTACAATTTTAAGGATACATGTTATTTTTGTAAAGCATTTACATATAACCATTTAAATACAAAATGTTGTAATTAATCATTTATTGTAATAGTTTATTAGGATGGGTAAAAACCACAACCCATGGATCATATCCATAACCCATTGACCCATACTCATTTGACTAGATACAATGTATTCATTAAATACATTGAATCTAAAGGAAAACCCATGGACCAACCCATAACCCATGACCCATAACCAAAAACCCATGGGCAAAGAGGGCGTCCCACGGATCCCTAGGATTACACTAGAGCGGATCCCAAGTGGGAGGGATCCGTGGGATCCGGAGCAGTGGCGGAAATTGCCTATAAATAGAGAGCCATTTCTTCATTCTAACTCACCCTCTTCTTACTAATTCTCTCATATACTCTCATTCTCTTCTAACAAAAGATCACTTGATCTAGAGAGTAATTCCTTCTTTCTTTCTTTAGTCATTCTCATATAGGTCCTTCTAAGGCGAGATCACGAGCATTCTACAAGTCATCAAGCAAGGGGTCCTTGATTGATTTGTTCCTCATAAGATTTCTATAGCGAAGATCTTGTATTTGATATTTCAAATATTTGTTGTGTAATAGTCGTGTTGGTTTGGTCCACGTGTTCTGGACTCGGTATTTAGCTTTGTCGGAAAAGGTGTAAGCAACGTTGTGAAGGCTTCTCCACCAAGTGAAGGAGTTTGTTGACATAGTGCTTAAACTCTCGAGTAGGTAACTCGGGGAGTGGAGTAGGGCAAGGAAGGTGTCCTTGTAGCCGAACCACTATAAATCGGTTGTGTCATTTCTATCCCTTTGCTTTACTTTATTTACTTGCTTTATCATTAGATCTATACTTTTTCTACATCCATAAGATCTCACATATTAACGAATCTAAAGTTTTTGAAACTAACTTTAAATCGGCAAAACTATTCGACCCCCCTTCTAGTTTTCCACAGATATCTTAAAATGCAGAATTCACGTTGTATTTATAGGCGTGAAACCCTAATTTTAGTTACGGCGTAACTCTATGAAATAGTTACGTCGTAGTTCATCTTAAAGATATATTCTTCGATGCTTATCCAGGATTACGGTGTAACCTTGGAAGGTGGTTATGCCGAGTCTTCATAATACGTACGGAGTGTCATTTACGCCGTAACCTTAGCTGGTGGTTACGGCGTAGTCTTCATAACTAGTTTTGGTGTGGTAATTACGCCGAAAACTTATCTGATGGTTACGGCGCAGTCTTTATAAATGTAATTACGGCGTAACTTCATCACTGTGTTAAGCTGCAATCTTCGTGATATAAGAGTGATCCATCTTGAGCTCAATTTTGTCGAAATACCGCTTCTCATTCGATAATTACTCCTGAAACGAAATAAGAAGAAATAAGGGCGAATCTAATAACATTTTAAGCATAATACATCAATAAAGGGGGAAATTAACACTTAGAATACCAGGATTATTTGATGTTATCAAACACGTTATCCCGTTTATGATGATATCGAAACCGAAGTGCACCTCTTAACTGTTAGATGATAGAATAGTGGCCCAAGCCTGTTTGTGGGCTTAGGGTCCATTAGAGTTTCTAGGTATGTTGCTTTATAAATACCTTATCAATAAACATGATACCTATGGGGTTTACATGGTCTAACATGGTATCATGAGCAAGTTTGTTTCCAAGACCTAATCGGCTGCCATAAACCGATGACTCTATGCCACCCCCGTCATACCTTAACCGCCACCTATTATCCCTTTAATATTTTTGGGGGACACATCATTCGTAAAAAGAAGACAGCCGACATTAATGTATTGGAGGGCTTAGTATTTGGTCAGAGACATTAGCACAATATTATTATTTTTCTTCTTGACGAACGTGCATACGAAATAAAAGATTTAATTCCTTTGGCTTTAAATCAGTACGTAAGAACATGCAAGGCAGAATGAATATGGTGTCAACCAACTTGTTGATCAAGACAACCCAAATAAACACATGTATACATCACTGTTATCAATCTTCATTATCCACAAACCCTAAAACCGCTTTTTCCAAATCTTAGTTTTTCGTCGATCGTTGGTTTTGTTGATAACCAGTCGACGCGTTCTCCGTTTTACGTCGATCGTTGGTTTTTGTTGATAACGAGTCTTCGCATGTAACAGGTTATAGTCGATCGTTGGTGTTGTTATACCAGTCGACTTTTACGTTTAATTTTCACTATTTGTTGATTACTAGTGGACTCTTGGTTCAGTCGATCATTGGTAGTTTTATATATTTTTAGTTTTCATTTTTTTATAAGTATTACTGTTACTGGAAGTGCGGGTCCCATTAGGTTTGTGGTTAATGAAGTGGTCTTCAAATTGTGTAAGACATTGGTCATGGGAAGCTCGGAAACTTCATGTTGTGCAAGAAAAGTGGATCGTTATAAGCTTATCACTCAATATGAAAGATTCTTCGTCAGTTGTTATCTTTTTCTTTAGCTTTATTATCAGTGTTTACTTCTCCAGTGTCGAGCTTTCACGATTTCGCCGCTCGAACCGGAGGAGTGTTAGATGATAGAATAGTGGCCCAAGCCCATTTGTGAGCTTAGGGTCCATTAGCATTTCTGGGTATATTGCTTTATAAATACTTTATCAATAAACATAATACCTACAGGGTTTACAATTTCTAACATTCACTTCATGTAGTATCACGTAGGTCACATGGTCTAAGGTACTGTTGTGGTGGAAAATCTTGGACAACACATCTCATCTCTTACAGATGCCATCTACTTAGCCGATAGAGTAAACCTTCCAGCAATCCAT
The DNA here is from genome assembly GCA_022545495.1 of Chrysanthemum lavandulifolium. Lineage (NCBI taxonomy): Eukaryota > Viridiplantae > Streptophyta > Magnoliopsida > Asterales > Asteraceae > Chrysanthemum > Chrysanthemum lavandulifolium. The sequence continues at coordinate 84,502 of JAHFWF010000168.1, forward strand.
AGGGTCCCCTTTGACATTGTTGTTTAAACAACTCTTTGGGTTCTTTGGAAATTTCGAAATGAGATGTCCTTTGCCTCCAAACGGCCTTCCAAGGCGTTAATTCTTAACGATGTCAAGCTCTCTTCGTTCAATTGGATCCCATGTAGATTTAGAAAGAATCTTGTAAACTGGATCAATTGGTTTGACAACCCGATCATTGCTCTCTGTAATTAATCTTTGTACATCTGCCTCCTAGTTTCTTACTAGGTGATTCCATTTATATAAAAATTCTGCAGTTAAAAAAAAACTTTTCTAGCTCCACCATTGTTTGTAACCCTTCCTTATGTATATATATAATTATCTGTATTTGTTCCATTATATATTAAACAAAAATATAACAGAATATCTGAAGAGAACGAGGAAAAAAGGCCTTATATTCAAAGTTGATTTCGAAAAGGCGTATGATAGCATTAACTGGAGTTTTTTATTAAGTATAATGAATAGAATGGGTTCGGGGATAAATGGTGTAAATGGGTGGAGGTGTGTCTTCAATCTTCGCGTATGTCCATTCTTGTTAATGGCTCCCCAACGGAAGAATTTAGTTTAGAGAGGGGGCTTAGACAAGGTGATCCTCTATCACCGTTTCTATTTATTTTGGCGGCGGAAGGATTAAACGCGATTGTGAGCGAAGCGGTGGAAAACGATATTTTTAGAGGGGTTAAAGTAGGAGCGAATAACGTCACGGTTTCTCATTTACAATACGCGAATGACACAATGTTCTTTGGTGAATGGAATAAAGAGAACGCTAGATCGCTTATGAGTATTCTAAAGTGCTTTGAAGAGGTATCCAGTTACGGGTAAATTATAATAAAAGCAAGTTATATGGCATTGGGGTTCACGAGACGGAATTGATGGATATGGCGGGTTGGATGGGGTGTGGAGTCGGGGAGTTTCCTTTTACATATCTGGGATTACCAATTGGTGAGAACATGAGGCGAATAAATGCTTGGAATCTTGTTGTAGGAAAATTCAAGACTCGATTGGCCGATTGGAAAGCAAAACGATGTCGTTTGGGGGGCGTCTAACATTGGTTAAAACAGTTCTAGGTAGCTTGCCATTTTATTATTTGTCGATGTTCCGTGTGCCTTCGAGTGTGTTTGATTCGTGCTAAACCGCCAAGTTTTCTCACACAAGCCGGCCACTTGTGAATGGCCGACCGTAAGAAACTTAAAACATTTCAGACACAGAATGCAATGAAGATCAGGAGAGTATAGGGTTTCCCCGGGTCGTTATGTCCCAGCGAGCTATGCGAAGAATCACCAAACGACTAGTGATCGAGAGATTTGAACGGGAAAGAGTTTTGAATTATGATAACTACAGAAAAAGTTCATAAACTACAGGGGCTTAAATGAAAATTAAAAGGAAATTAAAAAGTAAAAAAAATATTAAATAAACGCTATCACTATTTGCAAAATGATGTTTTTGATTTTATGTTTTTATAAAACTGATTTTAAAACTACGTGACGTATAAAAGAAAATGTGAAACTAGCACAATATTAATCCTAAAAATATAAAAATGATATTTTTACAAACCTAATGATAAAATAAAATATTTAGAAAAATAAAATTATTTTTATAACTATTTAAATAATTATTATTAATTAAAAACTATTTTAACTATTTAATAATAGCCTAAAATACAAGAAAATAGGAAATAAAGCTAGAAAATGAAATTTTGACTTGGAAAAATCTAAAATAACAAAGAGAATTTTCAAAACTATTTTGTATTTTTCGATTATTTTGTATTTTCTATGAATTAAAACTATTAAAACTAATTAAATTGCTTAAAACACAAATTTAACTAAGAAAAATCTGGAAAAATATTTTTTGACTTTTTATATTTATCTTAACTTAAGAAAAATGAAAAATTATTTTTGAAACTTTTCTTAATTAATTGTATTAAATGCTAATTAAAAAGGCCTAAAAACTGATTTAAATCAAGAAAAATACTAAACTGACCTAGAAAAATCTGAAAAATTCAAGAAAAGTCTAAAATAATGTTTAGAATCTAGGAAAAATATAAAAACAGGGGGTTATGTGTGAGAAAATGCAATTGCTTTGCCAAGTGCTTATAAATAAGCACTTAAAATAAGCCAATGAACACCAAAGGGTACCAACTGATTACAGAAGCTATAAAATGCTAAAATTACCCAAATACAACTTATCACAACTGCTCTTAACCTCTGAATTGCTAACTACCAAGATTTGGTTGTTTTGATTTCAAGTGCTAATAACAGTTTTAAGGGCTACTTTGCAGCTAAAAAATAAGCTACACAATATGTTAGAACTGAAAAACAAATGCGGGAACCTCAAGAAGACCTGGCTAGCTATGTCTAAACCAAAAACCAGACTTTGACAAGCTCTTATAAGCTCTGTGCAAGCCTCGCAAGCTGCTGCAACACACATGCGATTCGATTGCTTCTACGCAGAGGCATATAAGCCCATTTTGATAAGCAGTTTTGGACCTTATAAAAATTTCACAAAAATATACAAAAATGCTAATAAGAAATTAGACCAGTTGGAGATTTTGAAACCACAATTTCACTTGATTTGGCTCAGAAATGAGCTCATGAAAATTCCTCTCAGTTGGGCTCAAAACAGGAATTTCATGTTTTTGACTTTTTAACAGTTTTGAAGATTTGACTTATGTGAGATTTGCAATCAATTTTTGGACTGATAATGATGTTATATGATGAAATGAAGCTAAAGCAAGCTATGTCTATGAATTTTAAACACAAAATAAGAGTTTGCTTTTTGAAAACTCTAACAGATAAACAGTTAAGACAGTTGAGGTATGATTTTGACTTAGAGCTTTTGCAGGTGCAATTTTAGGACAAATATGAATGTAAATGAGTTAGACAAGCCTAGAACAACAAGATTCAATCACTGAACAAGCCTTGAACACAGATAAACCAACAGATCCAAACACCCTTTTTAACACTGATATGCAATTAACACTAACCAAACTGCTAAACTAGCTTATGTTATTGATCAAACTAAGTTAAATTACTCTAATTACCATTTAATTAACGGATTAAAACCAACCTAAACCACAAATACAGATTATGCACTAATACTTGAAAATAACTCACAAATGGTCCTTAGCCACAATGGCTTGAAATCAGCAACCAAGAACCACTAGCCTAATCTAAACCATAACATAGCCCAATTTCAACCCAAATCCAGCTCTGCTTCAACCAATTCCCTTTCCATTGCCCAATGATGATTCAGTTGACTTTCATTGACCAAAATCCAACTTGGCTTGAAACTTAAATGCAGGCTTACAAAAAGCTATAATAAGCTTATATAAGCTTGTTTCAGCTTGGAAAGAAGCTATTTGAAGCTTGAATATATGAAATTGAAACTGAAATTTTCAACAGTGGCTTAAAAATATGAAACTAGATAAACTTTGGAATTGATGCTTAAAATTAGATTATAATGACAAAGTCACTTGAGTTTAATACATTGAAACAAAAGATAACAGCTTTGAACTTGAACTAACACATTTAAACTAAAAACGACATGAAAGAAATTTTACAAACTAACTACCACTCTCTTCTTTCTTCTCTTGCTTCCTTTTTATACCCAAATGCTTTCTCTCACTACTCTGAGCATATCCCACCATTTTTCATGACCATTGGATCTGTTGAAGCTATCTTGGCCGTTTGATCAAGTTTTGGCGCCAAATTGCTTTTATCAACTGGGAGGGTTGAGTGAAGGGATTGAAGAAGCATTTAATGCTATTTGGAGTTTGGTGGAGGTGGAGGGATAAGGGGAGTGGAAATGTGAGCTGGGGGGATGGGTGGTAGTGTGTTGCAGAGGTATTTGGTGAAGAAGAAGTTTTGGCGCGTAGGGGTTTGACCAGGGCTTTGACTGGGGCTTTAATATTATAAGGGGGGGTCAAAAGGCAAAGGGTCCAAATGGTTGGCAGGGGTCACATTAGGTTTTGACAAGGGTCCAAGTGTGTTAAAGGTTTAATAATACCAAGGACTTGTTTGTAATTTCTGAAAATTGGAGGACCAGTTCTGCCAATATCTCAAAGTTGTTCCAAGGGCTGAAAATGACAAGTTTCAATAGTACAAGGACCAAAGATGACATTTTCAAAATTCCAAGGACTATTTTTGCCAATTTTGAAACTTGGAGGACCAAACTTGTAACTTCTCAAAACTTTTGATATTTTTCACCAAAGGACTAATTTTGACAAGTTATGATTTTAAAAGGACCTTTGGTGATTTTTCTTTTGAAATTATGTGCTCGGGGACTATTTCGACAACTTTTGAAACTTGGGGGATGAAGCGCCAATTATGCAAACTTAGCTCATTTTCATCGATTTTGAACATTTTGCATCGAAACATATAAAATGCAATTTTGGAATATTTTCGATATTTTGATGCATTTCTGAGCATTTTTAAACGTTTTGCAGTTCAGATTGACCCAAAAATGATGAGTATTTACACACTCATCAGTGTAAAAACATCTTGAGAGGATTAGAAAAGAGTTCTTTTGGGGTGGGGTCGGGGATAGAAAAAAATTGGCTTGGGTTAAATGGGACACGTTACTAGCTTCACTTGGGTTGGGAGGGCTTAATATTGGGTCTTTGCGGGCTAAAAACTTGGCTTTATTAGGAAAATGGTGGTGGAGGTTTAGGGAGGAGGGTGGATGTTTATGGGGTAGGGTAATTAAAAGCATCCATGGTGTTAGGGGTGGGTTAGATGAGTATAGGGTAACGGGTGGGGGGCAACGGTAATGGGATATGGCGAGACATTGTAAGGGTTGGAGAGGAATTGGAGGGGTTGGGAATAGAATTTGTATCGTCTTGTAGAGGTGTGTTGGGGGATGGGAATGATATTAGATTCTGGTACGATAGGTGGGTTGATGATCGTAGACTTTGCGATAGATTCTCTAGGTTGTTCCACTTAGATAGGAGTAATGAGGGTAGTGTGGGGGATAAGGGGTCGTGGGTGAATGGTATGTGGTGTTGGGAATGGAATTGGGGGAGGAATATTAGGGGTAGAGTTTGCAAGGAGTTAGATGATTTAGTTAGTGCGTTGCAAAATGTTGTTGTCTCTAATGATTCTAGGGATAGATGGAGGTGGACATTATTCGAAGATGGGGTATTCAAAGTCAAAGAACTATCAAGAATGATCGAGGAAAAGATTTTACATATGGAAAGTGGAGCTCAAGAAACGCTTTGGAACAAGTTGGTGCCGAAAAAAGTAAATATTTTCGTGTGGAGAGCTTTAAAAGGAAGACTTCCGGTTCGTGAGGAGCTAGATAAAAGAGGTATCGACTTGGACTCGGTACTTTGCCCAAGTTGTCTTAATGTGGTAGAATCATGTGCTCATAGCTTGGTCACTTGTGATCTTGCTATGAGCGTGTGGGATAAGGTCTTTACTTGGTGGAAGATGGGGAGCGTTAACGCTTTCTCTATTAGTGAATTTTTTTCATCCAATGGGAACACTAACGCTCCTAGTAATATTGCTCGTGTTTGGCAAGCGGTCATTTGGACATTGGATACTACATTTGGAAAGAGAGGAATGATCGTGTGTTTGGGAAAAAAGTGTCAAGTACAAATAAAATTGTTCAAGATATCCAATTGAAAAGCTACGAGTGGATAAAACGAAGATCAAATAAGTACAAAGAAATAGATTGGCAGCTTTGGTTATTTAATCCAAGAGTGGTTATCTGAGCTGATATATTCTGGTTCTGTGAGTCTGGTTTTTTTTCTGTTTTCAACATCGAGTTTTGAGGTTTTATGTGGCAGTTATGTATCTGCATTTGGATCATTTTTCAGTTTGTCAAGTTACTGGGTGGAAGTAGGCCTGGTCTTGGATGCTTTTGATTTGTCATGTTTCTTGTCCAGTAGCTATTGCTTGGTTCACTACAATTCATGGTGGGGCAAGTCTTAGTTTTTATTGGGAGAAATGTGATGAATCTCATTTGACACATTTTTGGCTGGGTCCGCTTTTATTCCCCTTGTTTGGGTTAAGTTGGTTTTGGTATAATTCATGTCGTGAGTGGTTGTCTTTTTTTTCTTGGGTCTCGCTTTCGTCAATCGTCTTGATTATGAAAGTTAGATGCCGTTGTTTGTATTCTTGTTTGTTGTGGTTATATATTGTTGCCTTTCAAAAAAAACAGATAATCATGTTTATAGATATTAAAACATGGCCACGTCTTCCTTCATATCTGATGCATGCACAAACGGCCGAGAAGACATTCGTACGCAATAACTAAAAATCTTAATAGAGTTTCACTTTATTACATATGATTAAATTGTATGGTATATCTTTACATATAGTATCTAAGGTCTAAAAAAATTTACTATAGTTTCAACAAAACACCACCCGTATTCACAGATTCGAGTGAAGAACCCCATATCTATGCATGTTGGTATTCATGTTCCTGTTTGTGTACATGTATAGTTTTCAACCATCAAAGGCCTGATTTTTATCATACCACGAAATCATGTAACAACTGTGGATCATCAAACCTATATTGGTCTGCTAGATCCATATGCCTTTGTCCCGCATATCCGTTCACCTCCATATCATTCATAAAACTGGTATCATGTTCAACCAATGAGCTCGTGTGTCTATGCATAATTTTTTCTTTGTCGTCTGAAGAGGACGTTTGATCTATTGCTGCTTTCCTTGTTTGTTCTGGTGAGGATCTACCATTCACTTCTACATCACGAAATTCTTCTTTGTACATGTCTTCAACCATTGGTTTCCATAGGCGCACACGAGCATTAATAAACCAGTTTGCAATCTAATATAGGCATAGAATTAGTTCATAACAAGTAAAACAAGAACTTGTACAAAAAATATAGCTCGGTTATGAATATATATATACCTGGCTTCTAGTGAGGCCGGTTTGTCTTGCTAGCATGATCTTTTCTGAATCTTTAGGGTAACTAAAGAAAAGCAAATATGAAGCCAATTAGAAAGGGAAAGAGAGATCAGTCATTCACTGCAACAAATATAGTTGCATACTTCTTATCTATACGTACATACTTAGAAAGTGCACAATTTTATCACAACACGCTTATGATTGTATAAAAAATATTTGCACATATAAACGAATATACACGCGAAACTTATGTAGAGATCACTTTGTTACATCAAAATTCTGCATGCAATAGGAATCATGAGTAAATTATTTTAACCATTTAAGTTGTACATATAGTGCAGACTACATTTGTAATCGTAATAAGTGTGAATAATTAATTTAGCCTACAATAAGTGTGATACACTTGTTATCGTATGAAAAAAATACTTTGTACTTATAAAACATAAATGTAATAGCCTTATTGACACTTATAATTAAGTGCAAAAAAACTATAGGAAAATTTTACGCATATCTTAAAAGGCGTTAAAATACTGTATGCACTTGAAATATTTATTGGAATATAAACCAAGAAAGGGACATTAAAGAAGCCATACGGGTTAAGGAAATGCTCAAAAAGCCAAGCACGAAGGATAGAAACCGAGCCTTCAGGCAATCCTCGTTGTGGTCTCCAAGAATGACGCATAGCACCAAGCGGATGGAGGGTCCTTTGTTGCCTAAGCTGCTTTTCAACATTTCGCAAACGAGGCAAAACTCTTTCTGAGGAATCATCTTGGTCACCTAGGATTTGACGGGTCACTTGAATTTGAGCGTTAATTGCATCACGTAAGCAGCGAAAATGTCGAGAAATTGTTAGATTAGCAAGTGCTGTGTATGATCTAGCAGCCCCACAACCGGTCACCATATCTAATGATCCCTCAACAATCTGTAATTGTTGGCAGTAATTTCTGTATCTTCTGTCTACCTACAACATATTAGACAACCTTATATGATATCTAAATATTTATAGTAAAGGGTTATTTGTAACAGATACATAATTTGATGTTTAAGCGTTCTATAAAATAATTATTGTGGTGACCAAATTTGACATTTTGGAAATAAAAAAATCTTGGATAAGTTTTGTGAAATAGAATTGAAAGTTGCTCAAAGTAAGGATCAAAAAATAAATAGTTAAAAACTGATCAATGCGACTTGTAAACACTAGTATACTTAGATAATAAGTGCTGAAATGTAAATTTTGCAGACCCGGCCCTTAGATTTGATATCCGGATCGGATAAAAGGAAAAGAATTTACCTCATCTAACAAGGAAAAGAGTTTGGTGAGCTTGTTTTGAAGATCATGTTTCTCAGAAGCCGGAAGTTCACCAGACGAACTAGTAGTAGACTCGATCCTTGAATTGTTTTCATTAGATTTATGAAGATTGTTGCTTCGGTTCATCTTTAGCTGCCTCATAGCTTCATGGATATTCACTACTTCATCTAGCAATTCTTGTGATGGTTTAAGAAATCTGGAATTATAAATTCTTGGCACAACCCCAGATGGTATTTGATAAGTCCCTGAGCTTTGAACATTGTTAATAGGCCTGTCAAACGACAACAAGTCAATGTTTTCGACTTTATTGCTTTGAGAGACATGATCACTTGAACCTTGAACATGGTGATTTAAGTAACCATATTGAAAAGAAGGCAAATCCATTGAAGAAGTTATTTGCATTCCAAGACTGAGTGACAATTCTTGATTACTCTCAACTCTTGAAAGATTTTCGCGGTTTGACTGTGTTTGACCCGACAAAAGATCCAAGTAAGAGGCGTCGGTCGAGTTATGGTTTTGATAAATCATATCAATGGGAGGACAAGGTGATTCTTGATAAGAATTAAGTTGTTGTTGTTGGTTAGAAAGATAGGAACTAGGAAACACATCTCTTTGATGATTAGTTGAATTTGGATAATAAGTAGCCATCCTTATTTCAAGAAATCAGTCACTATCACTCAAAATTTCAATTGCTGGTGAATGATCCCTTTAGAAGCTGGTAACACCACCTAATTTAACAAGAATAACACATAATTCAATATAGAAAAAACCATCAAAAGATCAAAACACACACCTTTTAGTCATCCATGCATCCTATACACAATTACTTGAGCTAAACATATAAATGCATAACTTTGAGCTATCTACATGCTCTAAATGAAAGTTGCAAAAGTATTTTAAACAACTAGATATGATTTTATAAGGGTACCTATGATGTTGAGAAGATGAAAACAAAATCAAAGCAGCATGAAAAAATTCTTCCAAAAGGGGAGACAAAATGGCTATGAACAAGAAGATGCATATAAATACAAATATTCCTAATAGTATTATAATAACAAAAACATATTATTATAATAGTAATAAAAAAACAAAGACACCAACCCTTCTAATCATTGAACAATGACCATCCTCTAACTCAAACAATGAATGATGTATGCAATAATTGGATATGAAGCAAACAAAAACAAGATAAAATATACATGACCAAAGTTTCTATAGTTGAATAAACACCCAACTTATTAAATAGATAATATAGCATAACAATGGTAAGATTTAATAATAATAACTTAGGAAATAAGCAATCCTACCATTCAAACTAATATTGAAATTCAAATGGGGAATGATAGGATAAATAGAATTGTTGAGCATTTGGAGAAACAAAGAGAATTGACATGGGTGTTGCTTAAATTGGATGTTTGATTAGTATTAGCTAAGAAATGATTGCTTCAAAATTGGGACTTGTGGAACTCTAATTCTAACCACCAGTTGGTAGACCTAAACTAATTTTATTGTTTTTCTTCTTCAACCTTCAATTAAAGCATTCTTTATTGTTGCAACTTGTTGTTGTTGCTTGCATTTTATGGCTTTGATTTTAACTTTTTGTTTAAATATTACCTCATTAATTCTACCAAACTCAATTCATATTCTTGTTCAAGAAAATATGAGTTTTCTTTTGTGGTAGGGGCTAGTCAATAGATATTTTTATCTGATCATATATTTTTTAATGATTATGTGCTGTACAAATTATATAATACTATAAATGTTGGTAACATAAGTTTTAAACTTTGCTTAAGAAGTGCCTCATTTATTCTTTCAAGCTCAATTCATAAGTTTTAAACTTTGTTTAAGAAAATATGCAATTTCTTTGTGGTAGGGGCTATATTCAATGGATATTTTAACATATCAACTTTTTCCCCCTGATCATGTGTTGCACAGATTGTATAACACAAATGTTATTAACATAAGTTCTTAATTTTTAAATTTAAGTAGGTTAATTTATAGTGTGGCGAAATATACATAGGAATCTTTGTCAAGTTTTAAATCAATGTAAACGGTAAATGATCATTTTGCATTAATTCTTGCATTAGAAGTTTTTTTTTTTATTATTATTATTTTTTTTATTTTATTTTTTTAAGATTGATATGTTCGTTCAAATTTTATTGTAGTATTTGGCCTATTTAAGAATTTTACTTACTTGGTAGTTGGTAACCTTTCTGTATATTAGAGTATCTTCTTATGGAATAAAAAAGAACGACTTACGAAGATTTATATGTTTATTTTTAATGAGAGTGTTTTCTAAAGCTTCTAAGTTGTTAAAAAGCTTTCAGAATTGCCATTGAAATAGAAGACTTATCTTGACGATGTTTTAAGCATCCTCAAGCTATTGATGAAAACATTTTTTTTTAGAAAATATTTATTATAGAATGCTATTCTTTTTCAAAAATATATAAGCACTAAAAGGTATATATTAAAAATACCTTTAGAAAAACTTTTGCATTAAAAGTGATCACAGTTCCTCTATTTTATTTTATTTTTTAGAAAGGCAATCGCAGTTCCTTTTTTTGCTCATGATGAAAAATAAAGTCTTACAAAATGTTTTGATTATATCTAAAGATGAAATGTACCAACAGTTAAAATTTTCAACTTTTTGCAGCATACCAATGTGGACTTTACTCAATAGTTCCTTTGTTTCTTGTAAAAGATTTATTATGACACCGGGGCCCAAATGTTGGTCTGATTCCAATCATATAATTGCAACACATTTTAAATAAGATAAGGTGGATGCAGATACGTGTGAATTTGGTGATATAAATTGTTATATAATTAAAATTGAAAGAGTCGATGATAAGACAAAAAGAAGAAGAAACAAGGAAACTCAGAAAGTGAAGACAAAAGCGTAAATTTGTTTTTAGGTACCAAGTTTAAACGATAAGTACAAGAAATCAAGTAACAAATTATAATCACTGAACTCGTTTTTTAGGTGTTTCCTTTGGAGGATCATATCGGACCCAGGACAACATTGATTCGAAACCGGACAGAGCATAAACCGGACTCATGTTGTTAGCTACAACAGTAAGAGTTGTGTCACCCTTCGGATATTATACTATGGTAATGTTATGTTCCTAACAAAAATCAACTAATGAAATGACAAATGAACTCTTTAACTAACAGAAATACTCAAGATTGAAGAAAAAGATTCGAATTAGAGAAAAGGATTTGTTATTGGAATTAGATGGTTTGTTACAAGAAAGAATGATTAAAGAGATTGATTAGCTAATGAATTTGTACACTGATTATGTATATATATAATGGAATGTAAATGAAATATAAATGTAGATTGGGCAGGAAAACAACTGTTTAAATTCTTGTGCTTGTTGACTTTTTATCTTTTACTTCTGTTGATTTTTTTGAATACACATCCATGCATCCTTCTTCACATGTTGCTTAATCACTAGCAACTTAAGCATTCAAATCAAAATGAGGATATATGGCAGCTATGTCTTCATACAACTCCCATAAAGCATCTGCTTCAGATCCATTGGTCCACTGAATAAGCACATAAATTGCAGCTACATTCTTTCTATTTGCCATTCTTCTGTCCAGCACTACATAAGGTTCTTCAGCAATCAAACCCTCATTCTTGACCAGAGATACCTGACCTGATGAACTTGGTAGTGGCCCATTATACTTCTTCAATCGTGAAACATGGAAGACTGGGTAAATTTGGGCTGAATCAGGTAGCGATAACTTATAAGCCACCTTACCAATTTTCTACACAATCTAGAATTGTCCAAAGTATTTTGCTGACAACTTGTAATGTTTCCCTTATCCCACTGTGGACTGCCTGTATGGTTGTAGTTTCAAGTAGACCCCCATTACCTTCTTCATACTCCCTTTCAGTTCTACTTTTATTAGCCAAATTCTTCTATCTATCACGGGCCATTTTGATGTGAAATTTCAACAACTGAATAACAGACACTCTAGCAGTTAGTGATATGTCTACAGACATCTACCAAGTTGTCACCCTTGTTGTAAGAAATATGGGAGGGACGAGGTTGACCATAGACCACTTGGAAAGGAGTAGTTTTTATTGCATTGTGCTATAAGCGTTGTACCAGTATTCAGCTTATGGGACCCATTGGAACCACTCTTTTGGCTTGTCCCCACACATGCACCTCAAAAATAATACTCATGATATATGTTAACAACTTCTGTCTAACCATAACTTTGTGGGTGGTAAGCAGTTGAGGTATGCAATTAGACTTGTAGAAGAGAGAACAATTCTTTCCAAAATCTACTTATGAACACAACATCTTTATCACTCACAATTACTTTTGGCAGGCTATGTAGTCTGTAGACAATATCTAAGAATGCTTGAGCCACTTGGATTGCAGTGTAAGGATCTGTTAGTGGAATGAAATGGCCATATTTGCTTAACCTATCCACTATGACCATAATGATTGTCCTACCCTTTGACATAGGTAGTCTATCAATAAAGTCCATAGATATCTCTGTCCATAAACTGTCTGGGATGGGTAAGGGTTGCAAAAACCGGGTAAAGAACAAATTCTGGTTTGAATCTTTGATAGGTATCATACTGTTTGATGAACTGCCTAATCTGTTTTCTCTTTTTTTGCAATACACCACAATGCTCGTTTTCTTTATCGTTTCTGTATTCCAGAGTGTCCACCATCTGGTCCATCATGAAAATACTTCAACAATTCATTTCTCAACACCTCATCCTTACTGATTACCAATTTCCTTTTCCTCAATAACTACCTAGATGACCACGAGTAGTGTTTGGCACAAGCTGGATTAGACTCCAACTTTTGAATTTTTGCCTGCAGCTCACTATCATTAGCCCATCCGGGTTTGATCTTATCATACAATTCACTTGTTAGGGTAGTAACATTCATCTGCAATGACACTATACCATTATGAACTCTTGAAAATGCATCAGCCACAATGTTTTCAACTCCTTTTTTGTACATAATCTCATAGTGAAACCCTATTAACTTTGGCAGCCATTTCATATAAACTGGAGTAGTCATTCTTTGATCCAACAAATACTTGAGACTAAAGTGATATGTCTTTATGATGAAGTGCTTATTAAGCAAATAACCCCTCCATTTTTCTAAAGCATATATCACAGCTAGGAACTCCTTTTCAAATGTGGATAAGGTTTGATGTTTTAGTGCCAAAGTCTTGTTGTCACACCCCCAAATTACCTGTTTTGCAGCGGAATGGAATTCCTGGGGATTGACTGTCATAGCATCACAATCACAGTTATATTGAACGACCTAAAGTGTCGTTTGGAAAATACATCGCTTGATTTAATAAAAACATTCAGAGTTTACAAAGATAGGTCCCAAATGAAAGTTACTATGCACGGAAAATAAGTTTAGTACAAGTCAAACGATGTTTTAAATTGTATCAATCCCATGTGAGACGCGTCGTCACCGCGACTCTATGATATGTCCACATGCATGCCATGAAGTATGCCTTAGATACCTAAGATAAAACATGCTTAAAAAGGTCAACACAAAGGTTGAGTGAAATCCATAGGTTTAATTAATTCGTTTGAACACAATCATCGTAGTGTGAGTTAAATGGTTCACACTCATCGTTGAAAACAAAATCGTATTTATTTCACTAAGTTCATGACACCAAAGCGTAAACATCGCACCAATAAAAATTGGTAATCATCGTTTCATCGCCGCCTAATAGGTAAACTTGCCAATTTACCTTCTTGGTTCAAATATAGTGCGCTCGATTTCCCTAGCGGGTCAATAAGGCGGAGTGTTAATTCAATAGGCTATTCACAATATTCGCGCTCACTGCAAGTGACTAATGGTTCATGATGTAGGGACTTGAACATGGCAAATACTTAGTGACAATAAAACATTCGGATATAGCATACGCTTTAAAAGCATTTGTGTTCGATTAAAATGTAGCATGTATCTCCCCAAGAGTTTGTAAAACAGTTAAAAGAGTAAAAGTGGGGCTATGAACTCACTTGATAAACTGGTATGATGACAAGAGTGAGTACACTGAAGTATAGCGGGAAACTTTAATCTGGACCTATTACAAATGATATGATATGATATGTAATGAGTTATGATGTAATGTTATGCATGCATTTCGTATGTTATTTATACCATTTACGGGTTTTGAAAATAATACTTATTGTCGAAAAATACTCTTTTGACGTCTTGACCATTCTTAAATCACTTTACAAGTATTTACGTCAAAATGTCATCCTACAATGGTTTCGTAATGATTTATAGTGAAATTATCACTTTTCGTCGTAAAATAAAGTCGTCGGAAATTTCATAAAAGTGACAAAAATGGCTTTGAAAAACTAGTCGTAAAATGGTGTACGTCGCACGTTAGGAAACGAACTCGACGGTTTTGGAAAGCTTGTATCAAAATCTAGAAGTTTTAGTACAGGAGTTTTCGTCATAGAGGTCTCGAACATAAAGATAATAAAGGTTAAAGATGGTGATTTTGTCCAATTGTTGTGTAAAAAGTGAGTTTCGGCAAAGTTTAAGCGATCAGTAAATAATTTATTACTGACTCCGCTATACAAGCGGTTGGTCGTTTTGAAAAAATATGCTTGGTGATCTCGATTTTATTAGAAGACATCTCGTTCCAAAAGTTCCACATCATCGATAAAAACAGCCTTAAACATGGTCGTTTTAGTTACCGTAACACTTGTCTCGTAAAAATAATATAGTTTTACGAAAATAATAGTTCGGCAAGTTTATGAAAACGTGTATATCTTGGTCGTTTCAAATCCGTTTTCACGTATTATATGTCCTTAGCTTCGTATCAAAGTATACTAATATATTTTTGATAAGTCGAAATAATTTATGAAGCTTAAGGCTCGTTTTGACTCGTACAAAATAAAAATAGTATTTGAAATTTTAGGAAAATGTATATATCGTCGTCAAACTTGAAAATTCATAACTTCTTCGTTATAACTCCGTTTTAATCCGTTCAAGTGGCCACGGATTCGTTTTAAAGTATATTTTCTAAATATCAAGGCCTAAAATTCGTGCCTACTGTCGGATTTTCCAGAAAAATAAAACAAGGACAGAACACTTTTATATACTTGTCGAAAATAGTTTTTCTCGTACTAAACATATTCCAATCCCTTCAAATCAACTCCAAAGCTAATCTAATCCTACCATACACCTTCTTAGGGTGTCATGGGTTCCTAAACATCATCAAGACCAACATATACCAAGGGAATAATTATAGGATGACTTTGTATATATAAAACTCTAAAAATCATGTAAAAATGGTATAAACAACACAAGTCTTGCATGTTTGCTCCAAATATGAAGAAATACTTATGAAATGATAAGGAAAAATGAAAAATGTAAATGATATGCTTACAAGTAAACTTGATGAGGTGATTAGAACAAGGATTTAACCTAAACACCCTAGGTTTTTATTTCAAAACCTAAACAAGAGTGTGATCTAGATTGTAAATACTTGAGCTTGAGAAAAATTTTTGTTGATCCCTTGAAACACTATCTATGGCCGGTTTTAAGTGATGAAGAACAAGGAGAGAAAGACTTTTTATCAACTTGGTGAATTATTGAAGTGAGTGAATGAAAGAAATTTGGTGAAGTAAATATCTTAACTTGTAGAAAAATTTTTCCAACAATAAATGCCAACTCCCCCCCTAGGGCCGGATTCTAGGGGAAATGTTTTCAAGAATATATATATATATATATATATTTTTTACTTTAATTTGTGTACAATTGTTAGAAAGTGTAAGAAAATGTATAAGTAATAATACTTGTAAGATTTAATACACATTAATGTATTTAAGGTAATTTTTGGTAAAAGTAATTTTTAATAGATCAAATTAGAGTATAATGAGATCATAAAAATTGTAATAATACATTCCTTGTAAAATTTGAGTGATATAATAATTATCGTGTAGTTTTTAAGAAAAACGTCGTAATAATATAACTATAACGATTTATATACAAAATAAATTTAAAACACTGGGTAAACTCAAATATTATTTTTATAAACTAAATGTAAGTATAAAAATATGTCGGGATAATTTTTGGAAGCATCGGGTTAAATGTTCAAAATAATAACTCACGCGATAACGTTTATTTAATATGAAATTTACGCGGTTAAGGTGAAATGAAAAATCATGAATGAACTAATCATGATGCAAATGATGTTAATGAAATGTAGACTAAACTTAGTCCATATGAAATGTTGATGATGATATGATCATGAATTCGCCGCTAAACCATAAAGGTTACGCAAATTTGGAACACGTAAACCTAGTTTACGATAAATGTTGAAATTGTGAGGCATGAATTGTTTCGAGAAATGACATGGAAGTACGAGTTGTCACATTAAGAGACTGAAATGTAGATGGTGCATTGATAAGGCCAAATGGCATAACTAGGGACTCATAATGTCCCTCATGTGTTTTAAAGGTTATCTTGGCAATTTCATCATCACACATTCTTATTTGGTGGTACCTTGACCTAAGATCAAGCTTAGAGAAAACCACAGACCCATGCATCTCATCAATAAGCTCCTCTATTAAAAGAATGGGGAATTTGTCTTTCATAGTTTGTTCGTTAAGTTGCCTATAGTCAATACACATTCTTCAACTACCATCCTTTTTTATAACCATCACCACATGGGAGGAAAATGAACTTTGGATATGTCTAATGACCCCTGAATCAATTAATTCCTTAACCATGGACTCTATAACATTCTTTTGTATGGGAGGGTGTCTATATGGTCTAATGTTAATAAGTTGGGTATCTTATTTCAATGGGATCTTGTGGTCGTGACTCCTCTTTGGTGGTAAACATTTAGGTACCTTAGATTGGGCAAGGACACTAACATATATCATGTGTAGCATTTTAGAAGGATACACACACATGGCCAAATTGGTAGGCTGTTTGAGTGCTTTTGAAGTCTGTCTACCATTCATCCACTGCACTATTGCTTAGTTGTTTATCTTAAAGTCATCTATTTACCCTTATAAGCAAAGGCCATTTTTAAGTCCTGAAATTTACATTTAGTTTCACCTAAGGTAGATAGTCACTCAATTCCCAAAACCATGTCACATCCCTCCAAAGGTAACAACATTACACTAGTTGTGAATGTCTTACTTTGTAGCTTCCAAACAAAGTTGCTACACCTAGTGTTACTAGTGAGTGTTTTTTCACCTGCAACTGTTACTTGTAAAAGGAGAAGTGCTCTTAATAATGCGTCCCAATTTCTTGGCCACATTTTCATTGAGAAATTTATTAGTACTCACTGAATCAGTCAATATCTGCAGATCATACTTTCCCACCATTCCTACCACTCTCATGATTTGATAACTTTGAACTCCATTTAATACATGTAGTGAGATCTGTGGTGTTTTTATAATCTGATCTAACTGACATTCCTCCTCATTACTACCCAACAAAATTTCCTCCTCCTCAATTACTTTCTCACCATCTGCAAACACTTCCAACAAGTATACGTGCCTAGTACACTTATGGCCAAGGGTGTACCTTTGGTCATAACAGAAACATAAGTTTTTGGCTCTTTTTTACTCTAACTCCTCTTGGGTCACCTTTTTCTTAATGGGTTATTTTTGAAACAAAAGCTTTATTTCTCCAATTGAGATTGGGTGCAGGCAAAGCTAGTGGTTTAGGACTATTAATTTGAGCACTGGCAGTGTAATTATTAAACTTTGTGTTGGTAACAAAGGTGCCTTATTCTTTTTCTTAAGGGCTTCACTAGTAGTTGCTTGCAACCTTGGCAGTGAATAAGCATTTGCTATTTTGTGGCTTAAACATTCTAACAGATATCTTAATATCAGTGGGTTAACCAGCAATGTAAAAACTAATTGCTTGTTCCTCAAGAATGTCTACCCTACTTAACAACTTATCATAGGCATTTTGATACTCTTCCACACTAGATTCAAATCTTACATTTTTCAATTCAGCTAAAGGGTCATCAAATGCGTTTCCAAATCTTTGTAAAATGGATTCTTTGTAAATCAACCATGAAACATTCTCACCTATAATTTTCAAGAACTGCATATGCCACACTAGTGTAAAATCAAAAAAGATGGATAGAAATTAAGGATTCCTTTTTCATCTTGCACATTATCCACCCTAAAGAATTGCTCACACTTGTATAACCACCTCTTCACATCTTCCCCACCAAACTTAGGGTGTGTTTGGTTCACCGAATTTGATGGGTTTTTATGGTTTTTGTATTTCAAATACAATGTGATATTGTGTTTGGTTGGGAAAAAAGCTGAGCTTAAAATACGACAAAAGTAAAAAAGGGACGTTTTATAAAACCACTCAACATGTGATGCATTACAAAACCAATGACATGTGTACTTTAAAGACATAAGTAAAAGACAAAAACATCCTTCCTCTTCATCTATAATTCTTAGAATCTCAGTGTGTTTCCCAAATTTCCAAACCCACCATGGATAACATACGAACAACAATTATCATTTTCTTCTTTCTTTAATTAATTACTCGTAAGTGTTCTATTCTATAATTGTTAGGATTTGCAATTTACATCTACTCAATTTTTACTATTATTTTACAAATTCTCATATAATCTGTTATATATTATAATAATTAGGTATGAATTTTTGGTTTAATTGTTTATAAGAATTGGTTGGCTATCAATTTAATTAAAACAAAAGATATGTGGTTCATGGAGGGATTGTAATTTTAGAGACAGAGTAATATAATTTGGATATTGCTTTTTATTTTGATTAAACATATTACAGTTTATAAGGAATACAAATTTGAACTTTCATTGATCATCAATGGGTATACAAATATATAATAAAGGTTGGAGCGTGATTAATTGCAATACAAATTCATTTCTGTTTTATGATTGAAAAAATGGAGAATTGAGTTTGTCTTTTATGATAGAAGGGTAATTGAGTCATTTACAAAAAAAAACAAACTTTAAACTTTACACAGAAATTTGTCGACCAAACACAAAAATAATTTCAAACTTGTAGTTTTGAATAACTCAAGAATTAAAAAAACAACCAAATTTCAAATCTCAGGTTTTTAAACTTATGAACCAAACGGCCCCTTAGGGAATTCTATCTTTGTAACTCTACTAAATTGCAGATTCTTTCTTTGATTATTACCATTGTTTCTCACAATTGCAAGCCCATTTTCTCCATTGTCTCTAAGAGTTGCATTACTCATCTTCTCCCTTAACTTGTCCATCTCTTCCCTCATCAGCACTGTCATAGTACTTCTTAGACTCTCCATAGTTTCATCACTAACCATTACACTAGATCTAGTTTGACTAGGCACTTTCACTACTGAATCAAGAATTCTAGAAACCACAAAATACCACAACCCTAACAGAAATGTAACTAACTACTTCAGGAACACAACTAACTAATCAAGCAAATGTAACTGACTCATGATACGCTTTTTAGATTAGGAAGTGGAAAACGAAATATTGTGAACGTATTTAAGATTAGGGGCGAAATTGTGACTGTGGTGAATGATGGTGGTAAATATAGATGGTGTAACAGGATTTCAAGGATATATATGGCCAGGAAAGGGCTCTGATACCAAATGATGTGCTCCATTTAGAAATCAACTAATGAAATGAGAAAGGAACTCTTTAACAAACAGGAATACTCAAGATTGAAGAAAGAGATTCGAATTAGAGAAAAGGGATTTGTTATTGGAATTAGATGGTTTATTACAAGGGAGAATGATTATAGAGATTAATTAGCTAATTAGTTTGTACATTGCTTATGTATTTATACAATAGAATGTAATGTAAATTGGGCAGGAAAAATAGTTGGTTTAATTCTTGTGCTTATTGACTTTTTATCTTTGACTTTCGTTGACCTTTTTTAATACACATCAACTCTTGTCTTCACTCGTGGAATCAAGTCTCTCATGTATAGATATATGATTGTGTCAAGCCTCATGCGGTCTGGATATAGACAAATGGAATCATGACAAATGCTTGTAAGAGAAATGTTGTCGGTGCAACTTGACATATATCTCAAGCAATCGCGTAAAAAATAGTTAATGCAGGTTCTCAAACAAAAATAGAAACCATGTTTAAGCTACAACTAGCATAGTACCCGCGCAATGCAGCGGCGGTACCCAACATGTTAATTTTTAGAGTTAGTTTTTGACGGTTTACCCGTTTGATGGTTCAAAAAGAGTAAGATGCGTTGAATTTCCGTAAAGTTTATTAATACAAATATAGATATCCATACTTATACTCATTTGGATTTTGTAAAACTTGAATGTTTATGATAAAAATTACAACTATAAATTTGTATTATTATGAGTTTGTAACATTCATTTTAATACTAAAATTTAATGTGTCATTAGTGTACATTACAATGCAATTATTATAGTTTAGAATTTAATTATATGAATTACTAATTATAGTAAGATGTGTAGGCTTACACTTTTAAAACTATCTTTTATAGAAAGTCCTAAATGCATTAGTATGTAGTATAGATGATACGGAATTATTATTTAAAATAGCAAAAGTGCGCGTACATGCTACTCTTAATTAATACTATAGGCACCCGCAGCGTTGCATGCATGCAGACTCAAATAAAATTTTTCAGAATCATGTATTTTAGTTTATTATTTCTTTTCGACAATAAATTTATGGATATCAAGAGTTTACGCGACGATTTTAACCCTTAACCAAGGAATTTATTTCTTCTTTTGGGTCTTTTAAAGCGATTCAGATAACACGGTCCGCTTATTATTGTCCGCTTAGCCTGCAGCACATCCGTTCGGTGCGCTAGTGGCTCGACCCGTTATTCGCGCTCGTTCTCGCTCGAGCCCATTGGCCCGGCCGTCTGCTCGGGTTTGGATATTGGTATAATTTGCTTTATTATTCAGATTAGTGACATTTAACGCATGAATTGTGTTTAAGTTGGTTGTACAATATGCTTGATAATTTTTATTTTTTATGTAAGATGTATTTTAATAATTGCATTATTGTATTTATTAAACAGTTAATTAATTGAATACATTAAATATCGTGACTATATTAATAGTATTAAAGTGGTGTTTTATCTTTTTAATGTGTGCATTAAAGTGGTGTATATTATGCTTCATGTCTTGTAAGTCTGAAAATTAAGAGTGAGAATGTGCATTAAAGTGGTGTACATTATACTTTTTATCGTGTACGAATTAAAATTAAGAGTGAGATAACTTCGTGCATTATATGTAGTATAGATATAGACGATGAGTCTATTAAGTTATAATGCTTTGATACTTTCATGGTCTATTTATCGTTTCTAAGCCTATTTGTTAGTTAAAATGTATTCGTTCTTAATATATGTACGTTACCATAAACATACATATTACAATGTCACATCAAAAGGTTACATAAATATTAGATAATCATTTAATCGGTTTCTTTCTTTTGTACTTCATTAAGCAATAGTATCCCTACCACTTCATGATCCGTATTTGGAGTAAATTACAAAATTCTTCTGTTAAGTAGTGTTTGACATATACGCCTGGATTTGTGGATAGTAATAAATTATAGTGACATACATACCTGAAAATAAGTAAAGCATACATGTCTGTTAGACCGTTTTAATAAATTAACACGTTATGCAAAATTCTTTCTTTTGAAATAGCATCTGATTGTAATTTATTTTTATTATACACCAACTTATTTTGGTGAGCATATATATTGCTGTAAGATCAAGTATCAAATTTCTGGCAAGAGTCTATATATAAGAAACAAACTTTCAACCTAGAAGCGAAAACGAAATAACAAGAAAACAAGTAGTCATTAAGAACATAGCGTGCCCACCTCTATGGTTTATGAGAGCAAAAAGTCGCATTTGGATTCTAGGTTCATACACGGTGTGCAATGCAGATCATGCAACACTGATGACTCGATTAACAATTTATGAAAGGCCAATTTATGTCCAAAAGAACAGCGTTTGTGATTAGCACTTTAGTGAAATATTTTACTCGTTGGAGCAATTTAAGATCGACTGGCATGAACAGACGCCGAGTAAGCTTCAAAACTTCTAGTATTAGTGCGTGAATTTTGGATTGAAAAAACAAGACTATTTCTAAATATATAGACACCGTGTAATATGATTTCTATCGAGCAATCCAGGATGATAAATAGCATGACGAGGGTGATTCAGAGCATCACACACAAATGTTTTTGTACCCTTCAAAAGTTTTTCTGGGTAACTTACCATGGTAGGATCATTCCATGTCAGATCTAT
Organism: Chrysanthemum lavandulifolium; assembly: GCA_022545495.1. Lineage (NCBI taxonomy): Eukaryota > Viridiplantae > Streptophyta > Magnoliopsida > Asterales > Asteraceae > Chrysanthemum > Chrysanthemum lavandulifolium. The sequence goes on from JAHFWF010000168.1 coordinate 106,983, forward strand.
AAATGTTGAACACTTCTGTCTATGAACTAAATAGGTAAGAGAGTTATTCCGCCAAAGAAAAGAGAATTAAAATACCTGATTCATGGGTAGACTAAAATCAAACAAACAGGCCAGTTTTCATTATTAGAGCTAGCCGAATGACCTAGTCTAGAGTCTACCTTAAACCACAGTTCCTATTACAAACTACTATTCAGATGCAGAACTTGAACAAAACTTTGCATATCTATCAGAACCTGCCACATTAGCCGCCACCAACACACTTCATATAATGATTACTCCTCGAACACCCTGAACACTGTAAGGAACGAGGGAGGGTCACATTTGCAGAATATAGCATTAAGAAAATTAAAGCTCGAGTTTGATGTTTGCTTAAACGGCAAAAACTGCAGCAGGTATCCATGAAACAGAACCTAGTGAAATTATATGCATCAATCTACATTATCCACTGCATCATGTGGCTTCCCAAACTTTCTCAAGGCCAATGAATAAATTGTTTTTCTCTTCACTGACGTTCCTGCAGCTACCAATTTCACCGCCTGACAACATAAGTTTCATAATTCAAAAACCATTAAAAACTTCAATAAAGTAAATATAATACTACATAATGAGGCTAAACTTGATCGTACCAAGACTACAGATCACAATTTCTACGGATTTTTTAATGAGGTTGTGCTTTAGATCAAACGAGTCAAATAAAAGAATTAGCTAAAAGATGGACAAGTTGTAGGTGTCAAATGAGGTGAGCGTCACCAAAAGTGTGATTTACTGCACACATATCGTAATTGATTTGTATTCATAAATTTGAGTTATTATACCAATACCACAGTTTTTGGTAATAAATGCTCAATGCATTATTTAAGATAAATTAATAAATGATCAAAACCGCTGCGGGTCAACCCAATCCAATCCAGCCCATTTCAACCCACCCATCTAGCCACTTCTACAATGGATCGTATTGAGTTAATGTGATACAGGAAGATGGAAAAGTAAATCAGCTAAGTGAAAAGACACTTACTGTAGAAAGAGTATGCCCATTGGAGATCAGCTCTCTCAATTCGTTTTCCAGCTGACCCTCTGATGGAGCTTCAACTTCACAAATTGGCTTTCCTTCGATCAAAAATGTGATTTCACCTTTCGGCTGCCGATCCAAGAATGCTGATTTGGCTCCCCCAAGGGTACCTCGCCAAAACTAACCAAGTGCATAGATATATTAGTCATACCATTTTAAATGTTACTGAAACTCGAAGCTTTTATGAGGCAAAATGCATCAACTAATACCCAAAACATCTCTTCTAAACAAATAAAAAATCTATCTTCATAGTGGTTAAACCAGTCACACGGATTAAATGGGTCCACCCGCCAACCCGTTTAACATGTTTAACCTATATATTGTGCCAAGGCATTACGGGTTGAATGAGTCATGTTCAGGATACGTGAGAAAAAGTTAGGGTTTGACATGGCTGGTCTGATTATTTAACAAGGTCATGTACAATTAGAAATTTCTGAACCCCCCTCTTCTCTCGAACTGCCACCCGCGCACACATGTCACAACTGATCTTGCAGAATTGGATTATATGTAACTTTGTGTCTAGTTTTCGTCTGTTCACTTTTCAGTTTTTCCCATATTAGTCAGTATGTAAACTTGATTAGTGTAAAAAAAATTAATAATTAAATCAATACAAAAAAGTTAGATTTTGAGTAAATAAAAGAAATTCTATAAAAAGTTATAAATAAATAAAATAAATTTAAAAAAAAATATATGACAATTTATAATTAATCTTCCATTATTTTTTTAGTAACATATAATAACTAACATGGGACAAGGTAAATAATAAAATGGCCAAATTTGGAGAAAAGATCAAATGCAAGTCAGGTCAGCGAAGTGTTTGTCATTTCCGCCTCGTTATTCACTGTCACTAGTTTTACCTAGTAAACTGGTCATCAGGTTACCCATTGTATCAAACAGGACAAAAAAAACAACTTTTGATGATTTAGCTGACAAACGGAATACATCGTACCATTTTCAATAACACAAAGTACACTAGTATCTTATGCACAAAACCCATACTCGAGATTACTCAGAACCACAAACATAGACGACAAGAAATGCAAAAACACCATCCTGATGAAATAATGTAGTTATAAAGAGCCTACTACTTGATTAAATTGTTCCAAGAAAACATACATAGTGGTTGCTTCTTTGAATCATTATGCAAAAAGAAAAGTTGTTGCGAAATAGACGACATAAATATAGTATACTATAGTGGTGTTTTCACAACACTAGTAAGACTGACTAGATATGATGAAAAAATAACCACAGTTAACTTCTTGAAAAGATAATTGATGTGTTATTCATCCGAAATTTTGAGATATTGAGATATAACTAAAATACACCCACCTCTTCATGGATTTTGGTGATCTCTCGTGCCATCACACATCGTCTACAATTTACAAAGGAATAAAAGAAAAAGAAACTATTAATCATTATAATACAAGGAGCTCATCACATGACAATAGCAACAAACATGTTATTTTTGCATGCTGATAAAGATATAGGACAATTAATATAATTCAAAAATATCTAAAAAGAAACAAGCGTTAAAATTTACCTAGAGTCACCAAAAAGAGACGAAGTCTCTTCAAGAAACTGTGAAAGCTTATGTGGAGGAACATAGAATATTTGGGTGGCTGCTTCGTTTGCAGAAACCGTTAGCCTCTCCCTTCTCCCACTTGCATTTTTGGGAAGAAACCCGACTACACAAAACATTTCATATTTAAAAACATTGAGGTAGAAGTTTCAAACAGCATACGTTCTAGTTGCATAATTTATGCGGGTTTTAGAAGTGACTACCAAATGCAAACTCAGTTGTAGACAGACCCGAAGCTGAAAGAGCAGATACAAAGGCACAAGGCCCCGGTATGGGTATGACGGATATATTTGCCTCCACACACAACTTGGCCTACATTTATCTCGTACATACACACACAAATTAATAAGACATTTTCAAGAGTAACACAAGAAGCAAAAGAGGTAACAATAAGAAAAAGCAACCAACTATAAAATACTGTATGAGCATATACAAAGATAACATCCACAAGTAAGGGTGTGTTTGGATTTTCATTTTATATTGAGCATCTGATTATCAGTTTCTAATTTTTGGATTAACATATTGTCCATTTGAATAACTGATACTTTTAGGCGTCCAATAACTTTTTTTAGATAGTTAGTTTTATACTAGCTGCAACAAAAACTAATTATAAACAATTAAAATAAAATTACCACTGTTAACCTTATTCCAGAAACTTTTACATCCATATCGCAAGGCATAACTTTAAGTTTAAAAAATGTCCTTTTTGGTCATTTTTCGCTTTATAAGCAGAACTTATCAAACACTCAAACTAATTATTATCTGAATATTACAGCTTCATACAAAAGCAAAGCATATCAAAAACACTATCTCCTAAACTTGTTTTGTTACTGCTGATAGCCTGATTTTGCATATTCAAATTGACATAATCACTTTCAAAATGCAAATCCAAACACCCCTCAACAGAAGAATCTGAAAGTAAACTGCAAGCAGAATAACATACACACCAGTTCAGAGCCAGGATCGCTGATGCCTGGTGTCCCGGCATCACTGATGAGTGCTACAATCTCACCCTCATTCAATCTCTTCAACACTGAGTGCTCTCTTTGGGTCTCATTGAATTTATGATAGCTCAGCTATAAAACTAAATCATGAAATTAGAAATAAAAAATAAAAATGAAAAAGCTAAAAAAACAAAGCTGCACTAATGAAGAACCACATGAACTTACAAGGGGAGTTTTGATACTATAATGTTGAAGCAGTTTGCCTGAATGTCTTGTATCCTCTGCAAGTATCACATTGGCTGATTTTAGAACACGCAGAGCTCTGCATTTATTGAACTGAAGTTAATAATTCAATCATATATCGTTTCTTGATTGCTCGCAAAAAGACTGGTCTTGGTGGTAAGTGAGGGGAGACAGTGCAGTTTTTTTATTTCCTATTTCCAAGCATAGTTAGTTTCTTGCTTTCTTAGCTGTTCTTCTGTAGATAGTGGTTCGATTAGTACACCAGACGTGTCACATGTTCACTATTTACATGTACATTGCTCCGCCTAATTTTTTTTGGTGTCTTGAATTTTCAACGAAAATATTATGTGGGGCTATCGTTTGCTTTATCTGGAACTCTTATAGTCTTATCGTTATTCAACATAAACATTTTTACTCGAACAATCAAAGCTGCATATTTGCTTAGATTATATATAAGCAGATAACCAGTTTTAAATATGCAGTCTCAAACAGCATGTACAAGTATGTTGCATAAATTAGAACACTTAAAATACCTTAAAGTGATATCTTCAAGGTTTCCAATTGGAGTACCAACTAGATACAACCCAGACTTCAAATTGCCCTATAACAAAAAAAGCTTATTATTAATTAACGTTCTTAGACATTAATGAATTTAATACGCGAGTACCTGTTTTGAAGGGTTTTCTTCTTGGACGGTGGAAGTATTGTGTGAATCGGAGCAATATAAACGAAGGGTTGACGGCGGAGAAAACTTTATGCTTGCCCATGAAAACGGCGCCGCCGGGATACGGGATAGTGTCATCCTCAACATTGATACTGTTTGTGTATTGCGTTTTACTTTTTACCTTTATCATAGGGTTTCGTGGGCAACCCACTTATCTTCATTTGGGTCTTACGTGTGTCAACTTACCTCTACATCACTTCAACACACTCACTTAAAAATACCCCCAATTACAACTTTACTCAAACCTTTTCACTTGGGTCCCACCCACCCTCACAAACACAAAAGAAACAACACAAACACTGCAAAATACTTTTGTCTTATTCATTTCGTTGTAACGGCGAGAGGCTAAGTGGCGAGCTCTTGTGGTATCGTGGCGAAGAACGAAACGCAGTGGTGAATAGCCACGTTGAAAACGAAACAAACTGGCGAACCCCATACCCCGGGGTGTTTGGAAATGACGTTTATAGTAGTTTACTACAATGTTTTTAAGATAATAATGATTTTAGTCTTAACAAGATCCTGATAGTAAGATTTGATCAAAATCTTAGTATCTTACTATAATGTTATTTTTATAACAATCTTTGTAATATTATTCAAATATACAAATTATTATATATCATAAACATAAAATTATATGATTGTTTCATAAAAATGTTGTCATAAATCATGAATATAGAATGTTTAAAAAGAATCACATGTTGTTTTAAAACATATAAAAACACAATCATTAACTTTGTACCTTTTTAGTTTGCGGTTCGAAAAAAATAAGATCGAATCAGATTAAATCTTAATATCTTATGATCAAGATCGGGATCTTATAGAATCTTAAGCTTTCTAAGATCCTACGTAAGATCAAATCGTTTTTGTTTTGTAGAATCGTAAAATCTTACGATTAGAATCGGGATCTTAACAACTATGGTTTTCCACGTAACAAAATTTCTATTTCTAATCTTTTATATAACAAAATTTCTGAATTAGACAACATAAAGTCATAAATCGTGACAAGCTAGTTATCTTTTGTTGTCATTTACCTTTTTATTTTACAAAAAACTATGTATAATTAATCATATTTTTGTAAGTTGACTTATATGGTTGCTAATAAATTAGACAACCATTAAAAATGATAAAATGAAATTTCTTATATTATATATATATATATATAATATATATATATATATATCTATACTATATAAAATTAAAATGGTACAAAGTGCTAAAAGTGAAAATGTTGAAAGTTGAATGTTGAAATACTGGTCGATGGAGTAGAAATAAATAATATAATTAATACTCTTATTAAACACCTCATTACTTAAAAGACAATAATTTATTCACATCAGACACCCAATTAAAAGATAACTACCAAATTAAAACAATCAATTGAAACCAATACCGGTTGACCCGTTGAAACCGACACCGGTTGACCCGGACGCTTCAAACCCGGTGGTCAATCGGTTTAATTTGACATTTTTGACCCAACCTATCGGTTTGACTCGGTTTAAATCGACATGTTTTTTATCGAACTGCTCAACCAATTAACCACCCGGTGAAATCGGGTTTCAAATTGACAAAATTATATGAGAAATGATGAAGAATTGCGAACCCATGACAATTTTTTTTAAAGAGAGACCAAGAATTGTAGTTTTGGTTTATTTTCGCTTTGACACATATAATTTATTTTAAAAATGTTCTTTCTCGCACCATTTAAGGACTAAAGATATACGAATCGTCGTTTAAAAGTTAATATATATCAGATAAATTCTTTGTCAAACAGATCAATAATGTTATGTAAGTTTATTAAAATCACAAAAATAAATAGTATTGTTATCTTTGGCGATAATTATTTGACCTCAAACAAATACTTTTAACAACGATAAATATCTATACAAATCGATAGTACAAAATAATCTTATATGGTGATATCCAATTTGCAAAGCTAGAATTTTAAAACCAAATGATAAACGCTACACACGAAAAAAATAGTTATCAACGCTTAAATTATCGACAAAACAAGAAAAGATTCATGTCACACACGTTATTATAATCTAAAACTACAATATAATATCGCTAACTACATAATACCGTCATTAGAATGCTTGAATCTATTATTTCTAAAAATCTTAATAACTTAAAACAATCATATTAGAAAATACTCTTTCACTTAGATCGATCCATTCATAATTTTTAAAACTATATATTTACGTCTTATGCAACCACGCATCGAATCAGTAGTTATTCGAAAACGATTCTCTAACGCTACAAATGGGTTTGTTGAAAGAACTTACGGGTCGTCGGAACTTTCTAAAACTAGACATCGACGCATTGGCGCAGCAGACTGTCTCAAGATATATATATGTAGATTGTATATACAGACACCTTAAAGTAAAAACAAAAAGACACTTCATGACCGTTAGATCAATGATTATGAATGAGATTTGCATTTATTTAGTAGAATTAATTGACAATAGCAATATTGTAATTAAATGGATAAATAATGGCATTGTGAATCTCACACATTTGAAGACTTAAATTCACACGTACTCTACTTTTCTTAAATTCATTTTAGTGACACTTTTCTTGAATTAATTTTTGTGACACATTTCTTATGAACAATTTTAGTGACACATAATTTTTTTTTATACATTTTTAATGATACATAGTTTCTTGTTATACATTTTTAATGACATATATTTAGTGACACAGTTTAATAATACACTTTTAATGACACACTTCTAATGAAACACATGAAGTTTCTTGAAATACAATAAATTTTTTGTTACATTTGAAGTAACACATTAAGATTTTTGATACATTTTCAGCCACAAACAATTTCCACCGACAATTAAGTTTCACGATGCTACTAAAACATATCCAATAAACTAGAGTTTGTCATTATTACTTAAATATGATATCTGAACAACATATCACTTACAAGCTTATAATCAATTACAAAAACATTACAGATGGTAAATATGATAATCTGAACAACGTGAAGCCTTAAAAAATACGGTAAGGCTACATCAAACATGTACAAGCTTAATCTCAAATTAAAGTATACATCAGTTATATAAAAAAAGAAAGACAATTCACAATTGTATCATTTATCTTTTAGAAAAAAAATTAAAAAAGAAAAAACACCAACATGTATCTTTATTTACAAACCTTTAGGAAAAAAAATCTAAAAACACAACATGTATCACCAGCAGATATGGTTCAACGGTTCCTGACCCGATTCCGTCGGCATCAGTAAAAGTTTCGATGGCTGGGTATGATTATGACGGTGTGCCAGTGGTGGCTGTGGTTGACGGTTATTGTGGCGACGATGGAAGAAATCGATTATTAGTTAGTACACAATGATGGTGTTTTTAGTGGTTGTAACAATGATCTACAAAGGACGTTTTAATGGGTGCTTTTGTTCATTTGTGGATGAGAGAATTTTTAGATCTATAGAATGGTAGAATTAATTTGAGTTGACGGTGGTTACTTTTGTTTTAACTTATAATTTTACTATTAGTTACTAAAATACCCTTTTGTTTTAATTTATTTATTTACTAGTAACTAAATAAATTTTCTTTTTGTTTAAAAGAAAAGTGCCACTTGTCATGTTCTTGTTGGTACATATTGTATTTCATTTTAAAGTGTTTCTCACTTGAACATAATTTATATATATATATATATATATATATATATATATATATATATATATATATATATATATATATATATATATATATATATATATATATATATATATATGGCAGAAACCGTCCCACTGGATTTAGACGACTTGTGCTTTTATTTTTATGATTTAGATAACAAATATATACTAAAAATAATTAAAAGTTAAACGAAACAGTTAAGATCTATAATTGATTTTATTATAATCCATAAAACTATTATAAGCGTAAAGATTTTGATTTTGGTTTTTATTTTAGAATTTAGTTGAACAAATATATACTAAAAAGAATTAAAAGTTAAACGAAACAGTGGAATCATGCACGTGTCGATGTTCTTCAAGTAGATAGTAAACGCCCATGCTCACCCATAAAGTGACCATTAATATCATGCAAGTTCACACATCATTGTCCTATAAATGTAAATTGGCTTCAGTGGCTCCAAATGGAAGGCCACTTGAGAAAGAAGTCTCTGGAGGTGGAGTGAGAAGTGATCCCGATAAATGTAGCAGATGTGTATTCTTTGTTGATGCATGCAATAACTACCATTCCAAGTTACGTACTATATTTCCCATATTCTTTCATTTTTAAGAGAAACTTTGATTGGCTAACCTGAATTTGGTAACAGACATGTGTTATAATTTTATTCTATTAAGGTTGGGATATGTTGTGTTTAATAAACTTAGTAAAACATGTATAATATAAACATTGTATACAATAAGTTGACAAAATAAATATGGCAAAGTATTAGGCGTATCTAAGCAGGGGATACGTTACATGTTTACAATAGAAAGATGGTCTCAATTTATGGAGTTTTAAGCTGCAACAGACACCTTGAGCATTCACGATCAGTAGAGTGTCTCTACCAACTTGATGATTTCATTTTTGGATCCGTAAGCTACTTGAGTCCGGTCATCAAGATTCACGATAAACTTATCTCACACAGATTGTGTCCCGTCACTATTGTAACCTCCAGCATTCTCGATCAATAGGCCAATGCCAATGCATACCCCACAACATAGTATAGTATCTTGAACATGTGTCATTTGCTCAATCACTCTTCTTCCCTTCCATAAACTGTGAGAGCAGTACCAACGCTAACCCCATGCACAACATAATTGTTAATGTTAAAAGTTGAAAAGTATCATAATTATTGAAGGTGGCAAATGTTGATGGTTGACTGTGTTCAAGAAAGGGTCAAAACATATAGATTTGAGTTGGCTAGGCTAGCCCAAACACTTTTTTGTCCAACTCTCTATAAATTATTGATGTGCAAAAAATGGTTAAAAAGAAACATATTTTTCAAATATTACTAATTTTGTTAGCATAATGATTTAGAGGTTAGACACAATAACTCGATTCAACGCACACATAATTACATGAGCTGATTTAGGGATATTTGATAATGATTTGTCATATTAAAAGAAGCAATTTGAAATCCTAAATTTACCTTATGATCTTTGTGTTGTTGTGTCTTGTGAGCATACACTAACATCTTTGTTGCTTTCTCACTCGGAGTTCCGGCCATTAATAGACCCATACTAATAGCATCTGATTCACCCGCAACAACATTGTGTGTATTCAATACAGTATTTAACTCATGATAAATACCTTATTTCAGAAATGCTTAGAAGACAAGCCCTTCGTCATTAGTATTGTGCATTTGTATATATTGTTACACTGTGGCAACAATTGTCCCTCGTCTATATTGATTCCTTTATTGTCTTAAGAGTAAGTAAATCCGATCTATTTAAAGATACATAATAATATGAAATTATTTCTAAACTGAAATATTGGACAATAAAATATGAAGTAGCCTGGCCAGTTGATCTCGCACGACCTATCCTTCCAATCTGGATGCTAGCATACAATGTCAGCTGGTATATTTTGGTTATACTTTTTTTTTCCTTTTGACGCCACAACTTTTTCCAACGTCTCTTGTTCCTAATCCTTCATTGTTCCTAAAAGCATTATCAGTATAAATTACCATGCAACATTATGAATGAATAGGTAATAGCACCCAATGATGAAAATACATGTGGAAATTTGAGTATCCAAGTAATGGTAGTAAAAGAATTAATTTACATGAAATTGCTTGCTTTAACCCGATCCATTTTGACCTGCCTTGATCCACCCTGTAACTGCTTTGACCCTTTAGTTAACCTCGACCAACCTGCTCATTTTGTAACCTAAACCCGCATATCGGTAAGGGTTCCAATAAGGGAAAATAGTCATTTCGTGCATCTCATGAAAATCACAACAATTCCTATTCCAAAGTAATAATGACCATTTTACCGATGTCATCATTGGTGCTTATAACTCCAGTTGAGATTGGTCCATAATTTTTTCTATTATTTTATTATAAATGAAAATCTCAAAACACTTGGCTAACATTCAGCAAATTTCATAATTTTATGCACCTGGTCAGAGGACATAGGGTATATTAACTTCAAGATAATGTATGAGTTACCTTCATTCCTTCTTCAAAAATAACAGAAGTTTCACTTGATGAGGAAGATTCGATAGAAGTTATCCCATCATGCCCAATCCTATCAATCGCTTCAAAGAATTAAGTTTCCAATAAACTCATCATTTCCGCTAAAAAGTATAAAAACATAAACTTAATTTACCTTTTACAAGATCGCTCGACCGGGATCGCCTTACTCTTCAAAACTTTAATTAATTCTTTTACAATCCTCTCCATTCCTTTCTTTAAAGAAATGAGATTTGCTCCAAATGCAACAGCCAATAATCCAGATTTAATCATTTCTCTTGCGAGAAAAATTGCACTGGTAGTACCGTCACCAGCTGAATCGTTTGTTTTAGTTGCAAACTACAAAGAGAAAAATATTTACTATGACATTTTCTTAGTCGAGTGTGGCCGGTGACGGTTTATGATTTGGTTAACATGAATACATCTTGGATAAGCATTGTTCCTGCATTTTAAATTGAATCAGAAAGCTCTATGGCTTTAGCAATCGTGACACCATCATTGATAACTCAAGTGATTTAGATTCAGAAAGAACAACATTTCGGCCTGCACAAAACACCATAATGTTTAGGACTATGATTTAAAGGAAATAACTTGAACGTCATGACGACAATTAGGACAAAGCAGTATGTTTGAGCATGTTCTTTTGAATGTGATTGTCTTATTATTTGCATTTTCATATTTCATGTTGCAGTTATAATCAGTTTATAGTGTTTGGGTATAGTGAAATTGAATGCTTCTCTAGGGTTCAAATAATCAGTTTTGAATAACTAAATTTGAGAATAAATGTAATAGAACGGATTTTAATATCTGATAATTTGCGGGTCATTTCACACACAACTCCTAAATAATTAAAAATTCATCAATCACTCAAATAGCTAATCATCTGATTATCACAACTTCTAACTCTCACTATTACAACTTGACATAGCTGCGTAGCATAAGGCCATAAAAGAACTCAAACATTACCTCCGTCGAAGTAGTATCTCAAGTTTGGATGCAAACCAATTCATACATAGACATGATTATGGTTGCGTAGTATCTCGCAAATAGATATTAGGTACGTGTGATGGTGAAGGAGGTGATGGATCAGGTTTGGTATTATCTAGTACTAACTTTAGTAGTGAAAGAATCACGAGCCTCACAAGTAAAATATCATGAAGCATACCGAACATCAAGAATCGATCACGATTCGTGTCCACTCCCATTGACTATCCGGATCTATATCTTACAATATGTTTTTATATTTGAAGTCATACCCAGATGGTGAGTCATACGACATAAACTTGTTATCAATATACAAACAATCGTGCAATATAGTATTTAAACTCTGAATATCACACCTCTTCATTGGACCTGATCCAAACCATTGTACATGTTGCTGCAATCGAGAGCCACCCTTCTCAGAAGATGCACAACGCTGCTATATGTCGAGAAAATAACACTCTCTTTAATTCCAACAGACTTAGAGTCAAGCTTTGAATAGGGGAGTTTGTTCAAAGCATGCACTACAAGAAAACGAAAACCATGAGCAAGCCTAGAACTTAATAATACGGGATAACAAAAGAGATAACAAAGCACCCAAAATGTTAGGTGTCGAAGGAAGCCATCCCTTCAAGCTTTGAAAGAAAAATAGTTAGCTAAAGAAGATAAAACAATATCCCCCCTGCTATAATTTTGTAAGTTTAGACATTGAAATAAGCCTATGGTCATCCATCTCGGTTTGTTGAGAAAAAGCACGAGCATGTTTGTGTGTCACAAATATCAACTAATACTTGGTGACTATAAAAGAGAGAAAATATTGTGCTCGTATGAACACACAAAAGAGAGAAAAGATTGAGCACCTATAACATAACATGCCATAAAGGAGACTGTTTCGAAATATGTTTTCACTTTTTATTATAACTTGGCAATGGGTATATACATGGTCACAATAACCCATTGAAACATATGTATCTCACCTCATCTAAAACATAATCCGCTGTAGTGTTATCTTGCATTTCAGTTGTAAACCCATACCATGTAACGTGAATTGACAATATTATAATATGACTTATATTAAACTAAATAGGCTATAGATTGAAGTTTACATGTACGAAGTGTTCCACCACAACGTTCCATCCTGTGGTTGACATGACACTAACCCCTCCCATGTAGCATTACCACTCAGAGCTTTTTATTTGCAAAACACAATGCATGAGTTTCCAGATCATTAGTCTTTAAAACTCAACATTAGAAAATAGCATTAGTTATCTAACTTTACAATTAAAAGGAAAAACATTGACAGTAACTATTACTACAAAGTAATAATTTTTATAACTTACCAACATTTTCATTGTCGGCTTAACTTTTCTCCCTTTTGTTGCTGAATTACTCGATCTACTTCTATCTTTTCGTTTTCACTACCATTGGTACCAACAGTTTCAACTATTAGATCCATGTAAACCAAAGAGCCAAAGACTTCTTACTTGAAAGTAACAACTGACACTACAAGTCAAGTACTATAACTTACTGTCGTATTTTTACATTCAGAAATCAATATTGGCACCGGAATAGATTTCTGAACCTAGCCGAGACAAATAACCCCCAATTATCTAGATATTTTTATCATGATTCAAAACCTATTTCAATTCTCATTCCCTCCCAGAAATCCCAATCCAAACTTACAGCGCCAAAGTTATCACATTCTAAATATATCATCACAATCGGTCAAATTTAGGGTAACCAAAGTATCATCTTTCCTCTAAATATACAAAACAGAAATTTAAGCTATCAAATTTCAGTCACATTATACTATGAAACTCAGAAAAACACCAGCAACTAAAAATTCACACATGACACTTTACGTTAAGTACTGTTAACTTGGTTGTCGTTTCGCTAGCAGTCAGAAATCACTAATACAAAGCTTTGGTGAAAATCTGAAAAAAGCATTAATAGATTACACGTCATTTATATAAGACAACTTACTTTGATTTTCTTCCTTTATTAATGTGGGTTAAAATTAACCTTCCTTGAGCACACCTTCATAGATACTTCATTTAAATGAAATATTATCAGTCACTTCAATATACATGGACATAAAAATTGAAGTGGAAAACATTAAACAATAAATTACCTTAAATATGTCAACAAACCAAATGGGCATTCTTCTAGTTTTAAAGCTAATGCAACAATATGTCGAGCTGGAGTTCCATCCAACTTAACCTGTCACCACTCCAATTGATAGACAGTAGTTCCATAAGAGAGTCACTAAATTATATACAAAATTGTGAACCATTTAAACAAAAATAACTGGATGGCTACCTTCTGTTCCTCCTTAGACTGGTCATGGGATTCATTCACAACTTCAAGTAGACAAGGTAGATATTGAAGAACACCATCAAGAACTGCTTGGAAATGCTTCAGGAAGTTGATCATCTACATCTAAAACTGCTTCAAATAATTCAAGTAAAATTTTTGTGGTACATATATGAACACAATACTATGAAAAAGAATCCTTTCACTTACTCTACAGGAACAGGTAATCTCTCTCAATCAGGATATTCATTAGGTAACTTGTAATGTCACCACCGCAAGGTTAACACGCTAGATGGCATGTTTGATACAACACCTTCATAAATTGGGAGTGATCGAGACACACCTTCTCCCGAATCCAAAGACTATACCTATATAAAGTAGTACAAGTAAGCAAAATAAAATTAATCATATTGTATTATGGTTTAAACCAAAATTGAACATCAATGATTGAGTGACCAGTTGTACGTGCATTTGAATACATAGAAAGCATATGCTGCATGGCAACATATGTCGTTGGAATATTGAAAGTCTCAAACATGACTTGGATAGACCTTTCTCTATTTGTTTTAGGATTTATCACTGCCTCAGTAAAAATCACAGGGTGTTAATTCTTCTGGTTTGACACCAAGCTCTGTATAAAAAGCATGTTCCCAGATCTTCTCCATCTGGTCCTAATTTCTAACAATACCATTTTGAAGAGGATGACTCAATACCATATGTCCTCCTCTGAACACGGTTGCATCTCCTACAACATAATCCTCCTGGTCACCACCGTTAGTGCGACTTTTAAAAATGTAAATATAGATGAATAATCATATGGCATAGTCTTACCAGGATGTCCAAACTAATTTACCATAAAATTCAAATATCCTTCTCCACCTAATCCCATTGTAATAAGCCTGATCATCAATGCTATACCATGATCTATTAGAGGAGTCGCTGGTCTATCCACTGCCATAAATTCATACATATTATGTAAAGCACATAACTATTAGGTCCCATGAATGATTAGATGAAGGGAAAATTACAATAAAAATCAACCACTATCACTTGATTTTTATATGGCCCACTAATTACATAATTAAAAAGGCGAGTTGAGCAAAACAAAGAAAAAATCCTAGTGGGTTCATAACAAAAATTATATATATCTCGTATATTGCTATGTTTGGATAAGATTTTGAATGGCGAGAATCTACTTACTTCGATGGGGTCTGCTAATCAGTATTCTACTTTTTTCCTCTGGTTTTATCTCTCTTAATATAAGCAGCATGTACTCCATTGTTTGATTTGAACCAAGACATCTACATCTGTTTCATTGGCCATGAATGCATCAAGAGACATGTAAATCCGTGCACCCACCTGCATTCAAAGTTTCAAAACTATAGATAGTTTGCTATCGAACATTATGTAGTATTTTTTTAAGTAGAAAGTGGGCTCGTCAGGAAAAGAGCCACACAAAGTATTGGGCTATAAGCACCTACAAAACGTCCATATTTTCCTTGCCATCTTCTTCAAGTAGCATCAGAAGAAATTGCAATGGCCTGATCAGGCTGCACACAATCATGTTAGAAAAATTTAGTTGCAGGCTCACAAAAAACTTGTTTGCTTACCGGTATATTTTAAACCAAATAGCTACACAGCCGAAATTTCATAGTTTAATATACTGTTTGGTTTGGTTGCCACCGCATCGCATAAGT
Organism: Chrysanthemum lavandulifolium; assembly: GCA_022545495.1. Taxonomy (NCBI): domain Eukaryota; kingdom Viridiplantae; phylum Streptophyta; class Magnoliopsida; order Asterales; family Asteraceae; genus Chrysanthemum; species Chrysanthemum lavandulifolium. The sequence continues at coordinate 122,698 of JAHFWF010000168.1, forward strand.
CGCTCCAAAATTTAGTTTGTGCATAAGCCTAGTGTTTGGCAATAAACTTATTAAAGCGTATAATATCTCGAGCTTTAAAATTAAGTTACCTTACAAAAAGAGGTTTGTTTGACATATTCAATGTAAGCTAAAACACCAAACTCCACCTCAAGCTAATTACAACATACTTTTACTTTGAACTTGGTATAATGAACTTATGGTGAAAAGTTCCGCAACATTGTATTTACAATGTTGCTGTTTAAATACCATGATTGTAAATTCAATTTTAAAAATTTCATAACTTTGTATGATAATTGTGCTAAGCAAGTAAAAGTATGGAAAATATACATGAATGATTGTCGCGAAAACCCTGCGTAGTCACTATAAGGGTGATATGTTTGTAGCCACTACAACAGGTAACGTGAACGACGTGTCACAGATGAAACCACCCATTGACACATTTGGCATTGCAACATCTTGATTGCAGTCCTCAGTAGAGTGCATTTTCTTGTTCCTCTCATGGGATGTCAACTGATCTTTTGGAGACTCTGGAGAAGGTGACGATAAATGAATTTAACCCATTAGTATATGTGTTACGATAAATAAAAACTAAAACTTATGATAGTATAGGCTATGGCTGATGGTTGCGTACCTCAAAGAATCCTAAGTTCTCATGTGCGTCGTTAATCAGGTTCAATGTTCAGCTCTTCCCTTGCCGTCGAGTTTCACCCATTATAAATTGATTGAAGTTGCTTGAAGGAAATATCACCATAGGTCACAACATATTCTGCCATTATGGATTATTTATTTGCTTATTCTCATCTACGGGACAACAATTGGGTCGTGACGTCATTCACTCTCCCATTCATAACCTACTACTATCTATCTCATCCCAAAAAAAAAAACACAGATTTATTCTCTCTATAAACACATATCTATCTTTATAAATCATAAATTTTATTCCTAGATCCTTCTTTAGTCATCATAAAATCAAGAAACATGGATTGGGCCACCGTATCGTGTTGTCTAATTTCATATCCTCACGGAAACCATGGTTGGATTTTAGATCAAGATTTTATCATTTATTGTTATCAATTGCAACGTTTGTGTTCTTTCGGTTTATGGAAGTCTGAACTTATAACGTGGTATTTGTATTGGGTTTGTGATTGTCAATTCACATCGTATTTAGGAGTTTAAGGTTTATTTGGTGCTAAAGTTTCAGTTTTTGCAAAAGTTCAAGCTTTCGTGTTTTTCTTCATTTTAAAGCTCGCTTTTGGTTCTTTGGTCATTTCTACTGTGAACTTTTCTAAGCACTTTGGGTGAAAAAGGTCAACATTTTGGGTTATTCGAGTGTTTTAAGGATATCGTGCAAGAGAAATCGGTTGAATCATTGAAAATTTTTACGAGTAGGTCAAAACTAGTTCTACTCGTAAGAAAGTCAACTACGATAGTTTTCTACTCGTAACTTTTTGGTGAAGAATCTTCGTTATAAGCATACTCGGTTTCCTCACTTGGATAAGTGTGTGGAACATCGACTTTGGATATCTCTTACCTTTGTGATAGTGTAAAGGATTTTGGGCAAAACCCCAATCTTACGTGATAAGTTTCGACTTACGCGTAGAATACTTTACGCATAAGCATTTCTCTCACGCCTAAGTTTTTCTTACGCATAAGCTAAATCTTACGCATAACTTTTTCTACTGTAACTTTAAACCTCGCATAAGATCCCTCGCCTAAGGAATCCCACGCCTAGATCCCACGCGATAAGATCCCACGCCTAAGTTTCTACTCGTAACTTGTGTTTCTCGCCTAAGCTCTCTTTCTACACATAAAGGTTTAAAAAAAGAGTTTTTGGCGGAAAACTTGAGTAAAAATTAAATTTTTGAGGATACTAAATGTTCAATTTTTACGAGATTCAAATTTTGGTTTAAGCGAGAAAATTTTGGTCAAAATTCAAATTTTGGGCCTAAATTCAAATTTTCTGGTCAAATTTATGCCAAAATTGTCATAACTCAAAATTTTCATATGACCTTAGAATTGATTTTATAGTGAATTTCAAATTTTTGGTAAAATTTTTAAGAACCGAGTTTCTGAGTACGACTTTCGAAACACCTCAACCGAGCTTAATCTTCATCAACCACAACTCCTTTATCGTTGAATCGATCCTACATCAACTTTATCAAATCATACCTTCATCGATGGCAACTCAACAAGACATTCATGCAGTAGGTGCGAAAACCGACCTCCTATGTTGGCAAAAGGTGGTTATCTTCAATGGACAAGTCGAATGCTCCGTTACATAAAGACCAAACCTAATGGCAAACTCATGATTAAATCCATTCGGGATGGACCCTTCAAGCCTCGACAAGTTAATGTACCGGAAATCTCGATGCAACACCTCCCACCACACCATCCTCTCGTCTTCAATACGAATCACGAATACCTTTGCAGAGGATCGAAAACAAGTCGAAGCAGATGACATGGCAATTCATATTATCCAACCGGGTTTACCGGTGGACATCTTTCTTTGCGGTGAGCGGCCAGAAAGCGCTTTCGATATGTGGGAGCGTGTTAGGCGACTTTGTCATGACACGAGGTGGTCATCAAGACATGGAGAACAAGTTGCTAATGAGAATGGGAAAAGTTCACATCTACTCGTGAGAATCCATTGAATCCTACTATGGAAGGTTTTGCACTTTGATGAATGAGCTAATCGAAACAAGTCGACACCCGAACTATCGCTCAAAACATCAAGTTCCTGAATAATCTACCGTAAGAATGGGGACGATATGTCACTATTGTCAACCAAACAAAAGACCTTCATCGGTGAACTTTGATCAATCGAATGATTTTCGAAACAAAACCAAAGTGAAGCCAATGAAGTCGAGCAAGAAAAATTAGCAAAGAATCATGATCCATTGGCACTCATTGCAAAGACTCAACCTTCAAATGAATACATAACAACAAGCTTCATCATCTTCCAACAACAACAACTTGCGAGAATACATTCCACAACCACAACAACAATTCTATCCGGATCAACAATACCGAGAACAAGGAATCAACGATCTCGAATCGATCGAAGACCCTATGTCCCAAATAATTTCTCTCTTGGGTCAAGTAATCAAAGGTCGCTATTCCACACCAACTAACAACAACAAAAGGATTTTGTCAAACACTCGCAAGGTGCAAATTGCACGGTAAGGGTGTAAATATGGGTAATCAAGGACAAATGGTTGGAGTTATTGGGAATCGGCGAGGATATACTCTTGGATTTCGCATGGGTGTCGAGATGAGACAGAATGTTGGGAATAAGCGTTGGGTGTCGAATGGGAATGTTGCGACCCGATCGTTAGGAATTATGGAAATGTGAATCGGGGTGTCAGTTAAGTGTTACAAGCTGTCAAGGAGTGGGTCACATGGCAAGAAACCGTCCCACTAAGCCGCACAAAAGAATGGTGATTTCCTTGTAAAGTGCTTTGTTAGCGATATACTAGATCGGGGTTGAGGTTAGTCTTGAGGAAAATGACTTTTCGCTATTGTGGATGAATTGGAAGACCTCGAGGAACTTAATGCAATTGCATCTTCATGGCAAATCTTGAGGAAGCTAAGTATGACATCGAGTCGACTCACCTCCCGTCTATGGCCTTGTCACAGATTCGAGGTACCAATCATTGATCCATGCTATAACAATGTCATATTTGATGTGTTTACTCATGACGACGACGATTCGTGACGCGGCACCTACTTATGATACATATATGGACAATCCGAGTTGTAGCAATACTAACTCTGAAACTCTAGATGTGGATCCTAGTGGAGGTGTGGCACAAAATCACTGAGGCGATGAGGAAACACGTGCTTATGTTGAATCATTAATCAATCAATGTGGCATTGAAGTTGAGAAAGTTAGAACGGTCAATCGCGGGTTAAGGCCGCGAATGCTAAATTGACCGCCGAGCTTGAGAGTTACAAGGAGCATGCCAAAGCCTATGAATTTCATACAAACAAAATGTCGAATTAGAAATTGGTTATCGAGATTCATTTTTAAGAGAAAAGATTTGCAACTCAAGTATGACACACTTGATGTGAATCTGAATTTGAAAATCAAATCTTTAAACAAGGAAATTTACGAACTAAATGACCAACTTTCAAAACAAAAGCAACATATTACGATCTTGAAAAGAGAAGAAGAAGTTGATAATCGATTTTGCAAAACGAGAAGATTCTCTTCTTGATGAGATTCGGATAAAGATAAACGATCAAAAATTGGACAATTTACTTCTTACAACGGGTCATTCCGCTAAGACAATCAAGATGCTTTCTAATCAAGTAAATCCGATTTTTCATACTGCATAAAAAATGGCTCTTGGTAACTCGCCTCCTTGTTTCCTCAAGAAAGCTCGAGAAAGAACGGAATGTGTTGAACAATGGAAAACCATTGCATGAACCTATAATTGTGCATGATTCTCTTGAAACGTTGGAACTATACGAGGAGAGTAGATCAAAAATGAAACAAAAACATCCGGAAATCAAACCTATTGATTATAATAAATGGAACCAAATTAATGGTATTTCGTTTGTTTCTCAATCAACGTTTTCCACCCACAAGTGTTTCAAACAGTGTCAACACGCTTTCAAAACCGGTTCAAAACCGGTTTCAAAACCGGTTGTTGTCTCCAAATCTCTTCAAACATTGAACAAATGTCTTCAAACAATCCTTTTAACACAAGTGATGCGAGAAGTATTTTGGAAAATGTGAAAACTAGAATGCGGATCTTGAGAGATGTTAAAACTAAAACCAATATTACAATGAACATACGGTTTAATAGTTTTGATAATGAGCGAAAAAGTTTTTGAAACTCAAGGTGCCCTGGTGAATAACATCGGTGCAAGGGTAATTCATTTGAACAAGCGTTTTTGAAAGAAACAATTGACTTTGTCAAGGACCATAAATCCCCGGTAAAGCAAGCTAATGAAAGTGTTGAGCGCATCAATGTTTTGGAAAATCTAAATGATTCTCTCTTGAAGATGTTCGACTCGATATTATGTCCATCATTTTGCAAACATATTACATTGAAGATCATGAAAGACTCCAGATGAGACCTCCAAATTGTTTCAAAATATGAAAAGCTCTTATGAAACTTGAAAAGAAAATGTCTCATATTTTAAACAACTTGATCGAAAAAGCGAGGAATGCAAGTATGACAAATTGTCGTATGAGCGTGCCTACAATGACATGAAAGCTAAAAATGATCTTTTGAGGGCTCAATGGAAAGTCATAAAGGAAAGCGATGGGCGTGATTACAAAACCATTGACCATGGAGAAGCAAATGTTCTCAAACCGGTTTCAAAACCAAAATTTCGCTTTCTTTGCCTCCTCAAAAGTCAATGAGAAAATGTTTCATCAAAACCGGTCCTCCACCGCCGTGCCTAAACAAAATGTTGATAAAGGCGGTTATTGAGAATCTTAAAGTTTTAGCACTGGCCTTTTTAAGATGAGTACCACTAATGCGTCTCGCCTCCACATCTAAAGAAACTAGGATAGCTGAAACCACCTCCTTCATAACAATGTGAATCCTAATCGTGTGCCTCACCTTCACAGACTAGAAAGCAACTCTAGGAGCAGCAGACTAAAGCCTAAGAGCAATACAAGGAACAATAGAGTCTCGATTGCCTCTAGGAGTAGTAGCTTGAATAAAGAGAAGAAAGTAGAAGAACACCTAGGAATTCTGACTTTTGAATAAGAAAGACATTTCATCTGAATGTCTTGAACCTATGAAACTTGCTAAGTCTAATGAATGTGTTGAATCTCTTTGTTTAACTTGCAAAAATCTTTAAATGTTCAAGATGATTGTGTTTCTAAGAATGTGAATGATAAGCTTTAAGAAGAACGTCCCAAAAGTAATTACGCTAAACAAGTAGGAAGACTAGTTGCAAAACTTAGGCTTTACACTCACCGAGGAACCAACATGTATACTTTAGGGATGACATTTGAAACCCACGGTAGAACTTTCACCTCGAGAATGGAATAATGAGTGATGCACATCTTACCAATAGATGACTTCTATGAGTGTGATCGATTTTACCTCTAACCCAAAGGAACCAAAATCAAACGGTTTCCAAAATCTTCTCCTTACGTGATTGGCGTGTTATCGAAATATGTCTTTGGATCGTCGACTGGTTGCTCCAAGCACATGACCGGAATCAAGGCTGCGATCAATTTCGTCTGAAATTCATGGGAACCGTGACGTTTTGAAATGATCATGTAGCAACTATCATGGGTTATGGAGATCTACCTTTTGGAAATTATTTGATCACTCGGGTTTACTATGTCAAAGGGTTGGGACACAATTTGTTTCGATCAGCAAATTCTGTGATGCGAGTTTAGATGTTGCTTTTAGGAAAAATGCTTGCTTCGTTAGAAACTTGGATGGCAATCGATCTCTTAACTGGAAATCGTGATACAAACTTGTATGCTATCGACATCAACAAAATGGCCTCTTCATCACCAATATGTCTCATGACACGAGCATGGAACACGATCTGGTTGTGGCAGAAGGTTATCTCATCTCATTTCGACACCATCAACAAAATTGCCAAAGACAACATCGTCGATGGACTTCCAAAGTTCAAATACACCAAGGATCACCTATGTCCATCATGCGAACAAGGAAAAGCAAAAGAGCATCATATAAACCCAAAACCGTACCTAGTTCGGAAGCAAAGTTGCATATGTTTGCACATGGACTTATGTGGCCCAATGAGAGTTGAAAGCATTAATGGGAAAAAGTATATTCTTGTTATCGTCGATGATTATTCAAGATATACATGGGTTAAGTTTCGAGATCAAAAGAGCGAAGCACCGTGCATCATCATCACCTTTTGAAACGCATTCAAGTACTTCTTCAAACTCCGTAAGAGTTGAGAACGGATGGCAACTTGAATTCACTAATCGAGTTAAGAACTTATTTTGAAGATGTTGGAATTACACAGGACATCGTTTGTTAGGACTCCGTGAGAATGGGGTAGTTGAAAGAAGAAATCGAACTCTTGTGGAAGCTGCTCGCACAATGCTAATTTATTCTTGTGCCGTTATTTCTTTGGGTCGATCTTTGACACCCTTTGCTTGTTTCACTCGAGAACCGATCCCTAATCCATCAAGATTCAATAAAACCCCATATGAAATAGTGAACAACGAAACCGGATATCTCTTACTTTCACGTGTTTGGCGCTTTGTGCTATCCTCTGAATAGCGAGAGAAGATCTTGGGCGAAAGCAAAGGTGATATTGGAATCTTCATTGGATATTCAGATAACTCGAGGGCATTAGTGGTGTATGAAGGCTAAGGAGGATAATGGAGACGATGAATGTGAAATTTGATGAACTTTTACGGATGGCTTCGAGAGACTCGCTCTAGAACCCGCACTAAACCGGCAGACTTGGACACATCGGTTCGGACTCGTACCTCAAAGAGCTCAATCAACTTTGTTTGACAATCCCTAACGAACAAGAATGGGAGAATTTCTTCGAGTTAATGTTCGATGAATACTATGGTGGAACTTCGACAAATGCATCAAACCATCATTCCGCTACACCCGCTCAAAATCATCCTCCACCACCAATGGAAGATGCATCTACAGCGGTGAAACCAATGCACCAACTCCATCAACATCATCTACATCTACTCAAGTTCTTGAACCCGTTCTACCCGGAAGTTGATGAGCAAAACCAAAACCATAACGATGCAACGTTAGATGAAGACTTATTTGAAAACCCGTTTGCTACGGAATCGGTGACTTCTTCAAACTTACGAGAACCATCTAACTCGCGATACGATAACCAACGGTATCCTTCTACTCTGAAGTGGACAAAAGACCACCCAATTGAACAAGTTATTGGTGAACCTTCAAGGCGATTCGACGAGACGTAACTTGCACCACCGATTGCGACTTGTGCATTTACTTTGCTCAATTAGCAATCTAGAACCAAAGAACATTCGTGAGGCAAAGGCAGATCCGCATGGATAGAAGCAATGCAGAGGAACTTCTTCAATACCGTCTACATGACTCGTGGGAAAGGTTCGAGACCCATTGATAGGTGTGTAAATACTCATCATTTTTATACCATTTAAGCTGCAAAACATCCGAAAACACTCGTAAATGCATCAAAATGATAAAATATCACAAATAAGTGTTTTATGTGTTTAAATGCAAAAATATCAAAATCACGGTGAAAAGCGTATAAGTTTGCATAATTGGCGGTTTTAGTCCCTCAGTTTCAAAAGTTGTCAAAACAGGTCCACGGTAAATCTAAATAAAGAAAATATCATTTTGAGTCCCTAGGGATTCCTAAGTTGTCAAAATTGGTCCTTGAAACTTAAAATTACAAATTTACAACTTAGGTCCCTGAACTTTCAAAATTGTCAAGTTTGGTCCTTTGAAAATTTGAAAATGTCAAAAATAGTCCTTGTACTATTAAAGTTTGTCAATTTCAGCCCTTATGAGAACTTTGAGAAATTGGCAGTTTGGTCCCTCATCTTTCAGAATTTGGCAGTTTTAGTCCTTGTCAATAAACTAATACTTAGCCTTGTCAAAACCCTTTTGAGCCCCCTGCCATTTCACCCTTTTTGACCCCCTGTCACTTTCATTTTGGACCCTTTGGTCAAAGAAAGTCAAAAGCAGAAAAAGGCGCTCACCACTGTACACCTGTCTTCTTCCCCATGCCTTTGCCTGCAACTCACCCCACCTCTCCCATCACCTTTTATCCTGCCCACCACCTCCCTCATCATCACAAACCACTGCATTAAATGCCACCCCCCCTAGTTGATAAAACAGAGCCCTACAAGTCAAATCCCATTTCCCGCCAAAATGTGATAAAGCTCAAAACTCAACCATTGGTCAATTTCAGAGGCGGAATCAATCGAAGGCCACGTGGAAGGATTCTAGAGCATAAAAGAGGAAGAGGAACAAGAGAGAAACACCCGCCTTTAGTTTTTATTTTTATGTATTTCGATTTTATCTCTATGTCTTTAATTAAGCTTTAAATTGTAGTCCTTTGTTCCAATATATCAAATTAAGTTGTGCAAGTGTATTAGGATTGTTTTTCAAGTGCTAATTCAAGTTTCTACATCGTTTTATATTTTCATAATTACCATTTGCATCATTTAGTGTCAAAATCTTGTGTTCAAAGCTTCAATGAGCTTTATTTAAGCTCAAACAAACTTATTAAAGCTTAAAATAGCTTTTTGTAAGCTTATTATTCGTTTCAATCAAAATTGGACAAAACAACGAAAGTCAACTGTGAAAGCATTTTGGTTCAAATAAGTTTGGAAATGGATGCGGTGGTGCAGAGCCAAATGGGTTGGTTTTGGATTAATATAAGTGTAGTAATGGTTTTGGATTGTTCACTAATGCTTGAATTGGACCCTTGTAAGTTGGTACTCTCAAATTTAGTTTCTCTCTAAATTCATAGCTTGTGTATGTATTTGTAGTTGTGATCATTAAATCTTTTAAACCTGTTAAAATAGTAGTAACTAGGATAAATAAGGTCATATTAATCAATGGTTTGTGCTAATTCAGTGGTTTAATCAGTTTAGCATCCAAACAGTTGTGAAAACTGGTGTTTGGATCAGTGTAGTGATTTGAGCTTAAACTCTTGTCTGTGTTTGATACCTGTCCATGCAATCTTAATATTGTCTACTTAAGTCATTTTGGTCAGTTATTGTCACTACATTAGCTCAAAAGTCAAAAGTACCATTTAATCTGTCTAAGTCTTTATCTGTTGAGATTTTGGAATCCAAAATCTTGCATTATGTCTGGATATTAGTAGCATAGCTTGTTCTAGTTTCATTTTACCTTAACACATCAACATGGTCCATAAATCAATCTCAAAGTTGGAAAAGTCAAAACTTCTCAACTGTCAAAAAAAGTCAAAAATATTGAAAAAACCAGTTTTGGGCCAACTAGAGGGATTTTTCACAGATTCATCTTTGGGCCAAATCAATTCAAACTTTGGTTTTATAAGTTCTCTTGGTCTAGTTTCTTATTAGTATTTTTTTTGATTTTTGTTAATTTTCTAAAGCACTCAAACAAGCTCATCAAGCAAGGCTTATCTCGCCTCGCTCAAACACTCGATCAAATATGAGATTTTCTCACTATTGCTATTTCATTCCGAGCTCCATAGAGCTTTTCCGGGTCTAATTTTTGGTTTGAAAGTAGTTAGCCAGGTCTAGAACAAGTTCCAACATTTGGATTTTATTTTCAACTTATTGTGTTGCTTGTGCTTATGCTCCAAGGTAGCACCCTCAAATTGCTTTAAGAATAAGCTCAAATAAGTCAAATCTTTGCAGTTGGCTATCCAGAGCTTAAGGCTTGTTGTTTCTTGCTTCATTTTAGTATTTTTAGTATATTAATGCTTCTATTTCAGTTTGGTAGCTTGTGGTGATCATTTGGCTTATTCAAGTGCTTATTAATAAGCACTTACAATAGCGCTTTCATTTTCTTCCAAACAACACCATGTTTTATATTTTTCTTAGATTTAGGATATTGTTAGACTTTTCCTGAAATTTTCATAATTTTTCATAACAGTATGCTATTTTTTCTTAATTAAAAGCAGTTTTAGGTAATTTTAAATAGCTTTTAATACAATTAAATCAGAAAAAGTCCAAAAAATAATTTTTCATTTTATTAAGTTTAGATAAATATAAAAGTAAAAAGTAATTTTCCAGATTTTTCATAGTTTATTTTGTAATTTTTAGTAATTTAATTAGTTTTAAATAGTTTAAAATCCATAAAAATAGAAAATTAATCAGAAAAATATAAAAATAGTTTTGAAAATTCTTTTTGTTATTTTAGATTTTTACAAGTCATAATTTTATTTTTCTAGGTTTATTTCCTATTTTCTTGTAAATTAGGTTATAATTTAATAGTTAAAAATAGTTTTTAATTAATAATAATTAATTAAATAGTTATAAAAATAATTTTCTTTTTCTTAAAATTTTCTTATATCATTAGGTTTGTAAAAATATCATTTTCATATTTTTAGGATTAATATTGTGTAAGTTTCACGTTTTTATTCAGTCGTCACGTAGTTTTAAATTAAGTTTTATAAAACATAAAAACAAAAACATCAGCTTTAAAAATAGTGATAGCGTTTATTTAATATAGTTAATCTTTTAATCTCCTTTAATTTGCATTTAAGCCCCTGTAATTTATAAATAACTCAAAATCCTTATCACTATCCTTAGTGGTTATTCGACATCCGATTGTATTAAACACCGTCATCCTCCCAGGACTTAACGACCGTGAATCCATCCGTATTCTCCTGATCTAAATTGCAATTGGTGTGTGAGCTGTTTTAAGTTCCTTCGGTACCTGGTCATTCACAAGTGGCTACCCTGCGTGTGAAAAACTTGACGGTTTTGCACCAATCAAATTTAAAGGCCACGTCAGGGGAGTTTAGGCGTGTTCTAAGCATTTTTCGAGATCCGTACATGCACATATACCACAGTTTGTAAAGCAGTTTTGTAAAGTTATAACAAAATCAAAAGTTCATTAACACTTTTCCTAAAGTGTTAGAAACACCAAACAAAATATAAAACAACAAAACAATCATAACGCTTTCTATCTTGTGTTTCTTTTAAGGTGATTCTTAAAGAAATACGATTTGGTAAACGAGACGATACCAAAAACATTGTCCAAAAGTTTTAAACCCATCAAGACAAATCCATACCTCGTCTTTTCAAAGGATACTTAATATACATAAAATCAACCACCGCGAATCAAGGCAAAGGCACTACCTAACTGGGGTGCGACCATAATAAGTTCCCGAACATCGATTTAAAACTTGCCTTTGTGTCCTGGTGATTTGGTGTGCCTTTTTCAAAGAAGCCATTTCACTTGTGATTATTGGTTAAGTTCACTTGTCGCTTTGCCTCGCATTTGTTTTGAAAATCGGATTTTATACTTAGTGCATGCTTTCTGTTCTCCAGCCTACAAGTCCATTGTCGAACTTGGAAAGATTCCTCGAGAGCGTGAGGACGCTCGCCCTGCACCGTGGATCGAGAACGCCTACCACCACCACCACTGCCGTAATGGCGAAAACATGTCGATGAATGAGCTTCCAAGCACCCATCGAGGGTTACGGGATGCTATTGTTGTCCCAACCATCGGATCGGTACGTGCTGAGCTCAAAACCGGGTTACTTAACTGCAACCCAAAGCCAATTCTATGGTTTTGAGCGGATGATCCTCATCACACATTCGATGGTTTAACAAGATTGCATCTACCATCAAATACAAGAATGTCCCACATGAAGCTATCAAGCTTCTTCTCATCCCTATTTTCTAGAGGACAAGCCCGAATTGGCTTCGAGAAACAACCCCTCATTCCATAGAGACATGGGAAGATCTTGTCACTAAGTTTGTTAACGAATTCTATCCTCCATCCCGAACTACAAGTCTTAAGAATGAGATAATGAAATTTTCTCTAGATTTGATGAATCATTCGGGAGGCATGGGATCGATTACAAGAATTGCTCCGTATGTCTCCGCATCATGGTTTCTCCGAGTTAATGCAAATGGATATTTTCTACAATGGTCCGAACTGGACCAATCAAGACTCTTTGAATGCCTCCGGGGAGGTAATTTCTTGAGCAAGACCACTAAAGAAGCCTTGCAAATCA
>JAHFWF010000084.1:0-90089 GCA_022545495.1 Chrysanthemum lavandulifolium
GAAGTACCACCCTCAAATCCATACCCGTGAGATCGTGCTTTCATTTTCTAAAAATATAAAAAATATAAAAAAAAAATAATCTTCCTCAAAACCAACCTTAGCATAGTAATTTCTCATTAGCATTCCTATTACCCTAGAGAACGATATCAATCCCGAGGCTTACCCTAATACAACACTACAACGATTAGGTTCACTGCCTAGGTCGTTGAAAAACTTGCTCGAAGAAAAAGAAGTTTCCTTTGACCCCGAACGCGCGTTGTACGAGTATCAAGTTTTTGGCGCCGCTGCCGGGGAATAGAATAGCTAGTTAGGAGTCTATCTCGTTTAGGTTTCCTTGCTTGATTCCTATCAAGTAAGATTTTTTTTCTCATTCTTAGCTTCCTCATAGTCTATCCCCCTTCTTCGTGAATTTGTTAGTAATCCCATCACTTTTCATCATGGAAGGTGATAACCACCAAACAACAACCTACCATCAAACAAATACCCACCACTTGATCCAACTTTTTCCAACTAACTTCGAGCTCGTATTGTTAGTGAAATTAGAGAGCTTAAGAAATTGAATAGGATAATTGAAAGTGCACTTGAGGAAGCCTGATGCAGGTTTTACTGACCAGGTTTTAATATTTATAAAATCTCGTTATACCTATGGTCTACCCTAATGCACAAACAGGCAGTGTACCCGGTCGCGTGTAGTGTAGTAATCGGTAAAGCCGAGGTCGTCCCAAGAGCTATGTGTGTTGGATTATTACTAAGTCTAGGTGTCACGGATTTAATATAGGTTTTGATGAGGAATTAATTATTAAACTACTAAAACAGAATCAAGCAAATAAAAGCAGATAAAAGGTAAAGGGAAAATCAATAGAGGAGAGTGGTGCTAACCTAGTTAATCCTACTAGCTAGTTATGCCTACGCCTACTTACTTCCAATTACTTGTGGGGTCAAAGTCGAGAGGACACATTTGGTCAATTCGCCCTAACCTATCGAAAAGATGCCACCACAGAGAAGTCGTGTCCCCTCATAAGTCATGTTGTTCTGGTCCCCTAAACCAAGTCATTAAGTACCGCTACATGCTAGATTTATAATAGTGAGTGCCCGGGTGTTAGCAACTTAAACACTCACCCCCTGATTCTTAAGTTCACCCAAACGGTAGGTGATCAGTTGGTCAAATCGCATAAGTAGAAAGGGTCGTCAGTTGGTCATATTTTACCCTTCCCGTCTCAGTCCGCTCACCTAGGGTCAGTTTACAAGCTACCTGCACACTCATAATTTGGTGGATTTGGGGTAAAATATAGGAAACGAATAAGGCTAATCTCACCATATAATATCAAGGGTTGTATGTGCTCGGCTAAGGTCTAATCTAGTTAGGTTAAGAAAAACATGTAAAGATTTTAAAAATGGCATAATTTTTCAAAATAAACTAGAAAACGAGGGCAAAATAATGTTTAAGAGATAATTCTACTCCTGTCCCCCCACTAGAATTGTACAAAGTCCCTTTTGTACTAAGCATTAAATAAAGGTGAAGAGAAAAGTAGAATTAGAGCGAGAAGTTCCCTGAAATTTGCTCCAAAAAGAAGGAAGGCTCACGAAAAAGAGACGTGTCTTCGTATAAGCATCATGAACAAACTTCAATCCTCGAAATCACACTACCGACAAGCATAATTCTAAAAGAAAAAAATGAAAATGAAAAACAAACCTAACTCACTTTCGTAGGAATCACGGTTGCATTTAGCGATGCAACAAGTTTTAAACCACTTGGTGTCCCAGTGGACGAGTGAAGTCTCGTGAGGGTTTACAGAACACACCCACAAAGTTCATTTAAAATACTAATACAAGGTTATTGTGTTTTAAAATAAAATAATTAATGCAGAGGAAGGTTACGTCGTAACTCTTTTGAGGGAGTTACGCGGTAACTGACAAAACCTGACATAAGCTGCAAAGCGAGTGGTTACGGCGTAACAATAGAGATGGTATTACGCCGTAGTTAGTAAATCGTCAAGAATTCTGCTGCCAAAAAGTTGGTTACGGCGTAATCACATAGATGAGTTACGCCGTAACTCCTGTCAGATTAGCAACTGCAGCAGTAATTACTTCCTCGCTTCTGCAAAAATGGTTAGAAAACACAAAACCCTACAAAATGGAAATAAAAGAAAGGGATAATTGGGTTGTCTCCTAAAGAGCACTTTTCTTTATTTACGAGTCTTTAAGTTACGCTCAAAGCCGTGGGGCTCTATGGGGGCCTTTGGACCTGTCCGACTTCCTCCATGTCTATTTTATTTGAAGAAGTCTGGTCCCAAACATGTGGAGAAACAAACCGCGTCATGGTGTATCTTTTCTGCAGAAAATTAGCTCGTGCCCATTCATAATGAAATTTAGCCTCTTCTTTGCTTCTTTTATCTTCGTCAAAACACCCATTCCTTGCGTTTGAGCCATTTAGGTTCAGGGTATTCTCCTCCATCGCAAATCTTGCGATTGGGGTTGCATGTAGGCCATGCCATGGTGTAGTCATCATGCATGATAGCTGGTTCACAAAAATGAATGGTCCAATCAATATCGGTGAACCATTCGCTAAAAACATTATGTCCTTGTAACCACTTTTTCCTGATAAGTTTCTCGTCTTCCCAGCACCACTAAACTTCTGCAGCCTCTTTAATCATTCGAATGAGGTGCTGACCTCCTCCATTGCATCGTTTTTGAAAAGGAGAACACGTGGGTAGTGTTACTTTGGTCCCATCAATTAAACAAGTATCAGGAATACAACAGTGAAGTCTTCCTTTAACAACGTAACTGGGTACAGAAAATGGTATCTCTTCATCATCTCTTTCATCGTCACTTGATTCGGTTCCCTGCAAATGGCCAAAAGATGAAGGCGGAAATCTATCGGAATCATCTAATTCAATCCTTGGTGAATCCTTAGTCGTAACAATTTTATCTGGTTTAAGGCTTAAGGTTTTATCCAATTTAAACTCCACTATATCGCCACAATATCCACCGTAATATGCTAATGTGTTCAGGATCGGTTTACCGAGAATCAAATGTTCCTTTTTGTTTTCCCCTATGTCGACGACTACAAATTCTGGGGCTGAAACAAATTTATCGACCTTGATACAAGTACCACCTGTAATTCCTAAAGGGGTAATCTTGGTGTCTGTCGTTGGTTCAATCAAGATTTCCATTTCCCAAAGATGGATTATCTTAAGTTTTAGGAATATGGAAAGCGGCATGATGTTTATACAAGATCCAAAATCAACTACCCCCAAAATATTAATACTCCCAGCAGAACATGGAATAATTAACCCGTTCGCGCTAATATCCTTAACTGAAAATAAACTCGTTCCTGACCTGGATACGCTTTCTGTATTATGGTTACGCCGTAACTCATGGAATTGGTTACGGCGTAACCCTGCCTGCATGTCGGTTATCGTCATCTCTAATTCATCGGTTGTGGATTTGCGATCCTTAACCACCTCCTGAGAATTATTGGTGAAAACAGCGTTGCATTCCACCATGTGCTTGGTTTCATTAAGTTCAATTTCATCTATCTCAGCACTGAGTTTTTCAATCATTGCTCCAAGGTTTTTTAGGGTTTTGTCGTGCTTGAAAGATTTTTATTTGTGTTCTCTGAAACCCCTTAACCATGTATCTTGTTCTTTTGTTTATGGGTCAAGTTTCCAGAACTTGTTAATTGTTTCTTCAAGACTGGGCTTTCTTTCTCCATAAGGCCCACGGTTGTAATTTCTACGATACCCGTTACTATTTGGATTATCTCCGTAAAACGGTCGATTTTCTCCATACTTGACTTCTTTAATTATATTTTCTTCGTCGCTATGAGGAAACTTCTTCGTGAGGTGTCCTCCTCCACAGCTTTCACAACCCACTTGGATGGCATGAACGGTTTCTCTGACCTTCAAAGATATATGGACTAAGATTTTCAATTTTACTAGCGATCTTCGCAATTCCGTCAAAATTTCCGCCTTGGTTTCTTTTACTTCCTCCGTCGTGCCATTTTTGAGAGTGATCACCATTTTTGAATGGCTTCAATTACAAGAGTAGGAGTCATGTTCGGGATAGGTCCTTGATAGTCCAAAGATTTGCCTTGTAGTTACGTTAATTCCTTTGTACAAAATGTTGACCTTCTGCGGTTGTTCGGATCATGTGTAGGACACTTAGAAGGAGATCGTTGTATCTATCCCGTGCTTGATACAACGTTTCGTCATCTTCTTGCTTGAAATTATGGATCTCCAAAAGTCTGGTTAGAAATCTTCGATGGCGGACAATATCTCACGAATAAAGTGATTCTTAAGTAGAGCCCAGTATTAATTGCCCGGCGTGGCAATCTTCGATCCATCTTCGGCGACCAAAGAAGAGTCATTAGGAATACCCTTAGCATAACAAAGATCATGAGACACGCCCGGAATGTTGAAAAGGCTTGCGATGTATAGGACATTTTCAACGTGCTCATATGCATCTTCGTCCGTGTTTCCTGAAAAAGGGTTAGCACGAAGCTCCCTCATAAATTGGTCTTTGATTTTGAAACGGACATCCGCTCCAATTTCCGGTCTTACGAGACCTGGCCCTTGTTCCGCTCTTGTCAACGCCAAATATTCCTCAAGAGTGAGGTCATCGATGTTAATAACTTCCATGGTACCTGAAAACTCGAATAATGATTGTGAGAATAATAGAAAAGTTTAAAACAAAATGAAAGACTTAATATTAATCCTAATATAAATCCCGGCGCGCCCAAAAACTTGATGCGAGTTTCTTGACTGTGTTTTAATATTTATAAAGTCTCGTTATACCTATGGTCTACCCTAATGCACTAACGGGCAGTGTACCCGGTCGCATGTAGTGTAGTAATCGGGAAAGTCGAGGTCGTCCCAAGAGCTATGTGTGTTGGATTATTACTAAGTCTAGGTGTCACAGATTTAATATAGGTTTTGATGAGGAATTAATTATTAAACTACTAAAACAGAATAAAGCAAATAAAATCAGATAAAAGGTAAAGGGAAAATCAATAGAGGAGATTTGTGCTAACCTAGTTAATCATCCTTGCTAGTTATGACTATGGGGCTGTTTGTTAAAACTGTATAATTCAGCGCTGAATAAATCAAAGGTGCTGAACAATTCAAAGGTGCTGAGTGAAAATGTTTCTATGTGTTTGATAAATTTCTGAATATCAATTCTGAATAGACAAAATTACTATATTAACCTCCACTGTAATTTAATGAAATATGTTACTTGATAATGTTAATCTATAAAACTTATAGTATAAAAAGTGAATGTAACTAAAAGAAAACTATATAAATTACATAACTTTTTCATAAATATCATCACATATTTTAACACCTAAGTAACTTCATATTACTGTTCTAAAAGACTCGCAAAGGCTCCGCAAATGTCTCGCAAAGGCGTGAGGCCACGTCATGCCGCCACGCCGTTATGCCACATATTTTTGTAAACTCGATATATATGAATTATGATATGAATATATAGATATTTTCATACTATGTGTTGCTTTTATAAACGCCTTATAAACGAAAAGTCACTGATCGCAAATCGTAAAGACTTGGTTATGCCGCATAGCACGCGCGCTATTTATAATCTTGCTTCATATCAATGGACGAACGAATATATATAAGCAAACTCAATTCAACATAATTTAAATAAGTAAAAGTATACTAACAAATTATATATAACTAAAAGCGTAGAGTGTGGTATGGTAAAATAATATGATTTCTTTAATTGTTGTTCAAATGTATTATCTGGGAGAAGTCCACGTGGGAGAGTGGGAAAATGACGTGAGGGTATTTTGTGTACATGTGGTCCACTGAATCATTTAGGATAGTATATAATACAAAATCGCTCAGCGCCTCATTTATCCATTCAGTGACCGAATGTTTCTTTATCAAACATTGACCGATTAATTTTGTTATTAAACAGTGCTGAATCATGTCATTAAGCAGTAATCAAACACACCCTATGTCTACTTACTTCCAATTACTTGGTGGGGTCAAAGTCGAGAGGATGACGTTTGGTTAATTCGCCCTAACCTATCGAGAAAGACGCCTTGGCGGGAGAAGTCGGTGTCCTCATAAGTCACCGTTGTTCCTGTCTCTGGCCAAGTCATTAAGTACCGCTACATGCTAGATTTATAATAGTGAGTGCCGTTAGCAATTTAAAATTCACCCCTAATTCTTAAGTTCATCCAAACGGTGGGTGATCGGTTGGTCAAATCGCACAAGTAGAAAGGGTCGTCGGGTTGGTCATATCTTCTGGCCCTTCCCATCCAATTCGCTCACCTTGGGTTGGTCATATCTCCCAGGCAATTGGCCTCTACCACCATTCAAAACTACCAACCAAAGGTAGCTACCAATAAACTATGCATGCATACACTTAGAAATAATTGTACCAAGTAATGTAAACGCAAACAAAACAATTAAGGAATCATAACTAGGCCAAGACCAAGAGGTGGTTAGCCGCTCATATTAATCATACAAACCAATTCAATATTCAAAGGTATGAAATACATGAATTGAAAGTAAAGAAAATATAAAATGCAAATGCTTATCGTAGTGGAGTGATTTCTCCTGGAGACGCCTTCGTATCCTCCCTAGACCCGCCTTGAGCTTTTTCCCACGCTCTTTGGTTGTTGTGTGTGGAATGGGATGATTAGAAATCTTGGAATTCGCTGGGTATTTATAGGCCGGATCGGGTTACTGGCGTAACCATAACAAGAGTTACGTAGTAACCTTTAATTTCATCGTATTTTGCACTAGATCGCTAGTTACTGCCTAACCTTATAAGTGGTTACCCGGTAGTCTTCAATAAACTTGGTTACGCCGTAGTTGATGAGATAGTTCTGGCGTAAGTATCGGTGGCGTGGAACCTCATTTGACCTAATATAGTTACGTCGTAACCTTTGGGAAGAGTTACGCCGTAACCTTCTGATAAGTTGGTTTTCTGAGTCACGCAATAGTTACGGTGTAATGTGAGAGATGAGTTACGCCGTAACTTGTTCAAAATCAGCATACTATGATAGTTCTTTAGATAATTCTTCAATTCCGCGTCTCTTTAGCTCCAATGCTCGTAATTTACTTGAAAGTGGAAAAGCGTAAATCCATATAAATGATATAAATTACAAGCATTATCGGGGGAAATTGACACTTAATATTCAGGACTATTTGATGTTATCAAATATCCCCCCACTTGAACTCTACTTACCCTCAAGTAGACCTTATTAGAAAGATTCCTAAAAAGATATCTCCCATAACCTCGAAAATGTAAGTTTACAAATCCCTTATGCTAGAATAAAACAAAACCGAACACCTCACGAAAAGCGGAACAAAACACTCAAATCTCTCAACTATTCTAAGTGTCAATTTCGGGTGATCACTCAATCGCATATCATAGCATGTATTCTATCATAAGCTTGGCGGTTACACAAATCTCCACCACTAGAGTTAGGGGCTAAACAATTCTCGAAGGCATATGGGTAGACACGACAAAGGTTAAGGGTGACTCGTCATTACTAACATGTCACGGAGAAGTGGAAAAATCAATGATACATGACCAAATCCATGGCCAAGACACCAAAGATTACTCATTGCATCACCTAGACACGCTTCATGACTAAAGGGTAGGATAAGACATGGGATATATAAATGGTGTAAAATAAAAAACAAACAGGTAGTCTAAATCTATAACTAAGTCATCACCACTTACCATCCGCCCAAAGTTCAAGCTTTGAAGTCAAGAAACCGGATCATGAAATACAAGGTAGATGTGTCATTAGAGGACGTCGTGATGGGCACACTACCTTTTCTCCAACTGTTGGCATAATTACCAACTCCAATCTTCAAATGTGACCGAGTTGGCCTCCTCGATATTAAAACCTATAAAGATCATTACATAGTGCTTATAACATCGCACTTTACAATAACATAACAACTTTTTTTTTCCAACATAACAATAATAACTAAACATAATATCCCCCCACTTGAGATTAACAATGGGAATTCGGGGGGTCTTCAATGATCTTCAGGAATGTTGTCGATGAAAGCGTGATTTCCGAACCTTTCCACTCGAACCTTGAACTTAGGCAAATGATGACTTCCCAAAAGACTACAGGGTAGGCTAAGGTGTATCGAAACAGTATATCGGGTTTACAAAATGAAAGGAATGGCTCAAAAGGGTGTATCTAGGGGTATCTTGCACTAAAGGTGAGTGCAAAAAAAGGGTTTCACACGGGGGTCGAGAAGTCGAGGTGACTAATCGATAGACACACAATGGTAGGCTGTTTGGGTGATAATCCTATAATATTGCCTTCTAAAACTGAAAAGTCTAAATACATCAAGCTAACTCAACATACCTCGCTTATGGTCTCGAAATGATGCAAATGCCAAGTTCTAAAGTTTACAAGCTACCCAAGGCACCTCATAATTTGGATTGGGGTAAAATATAGGAAACGGATAAGGCTAATCTCACCATATAGTATCAAGGGTTGTATGTGCTCGGCTAAGGTCTAATCTAGTTAGGTTAAGAAAAACAAGTCAAAATTTTAAAAATTGCATAATTTTTCAAAATAAACTAGAAAACGAGGGCAAAACGATATTCAAGAGATAATTCTACTCCGTCCCCCACTAGAATTGTACAAAGTCCCTTTTGTACTAAGCATTAAATAAAGGTGAAGAAAAGTAGAATTAGAGCGAGAAGTTCCACGAAATTTGCTCCAAAAGAAGGAAGGCCCACGAAAAGAGACGTGCCTTCAGATAAGCATCATGAACAAACTTCAATCCACGAAATCACACTACCGACAAGCATAATTCTAAAAGAAAAAAAATGAAAAATGAAAAACAAACCTAACTCACTTTCAGGAATCACGGTTGCATTTAGCATATGCAACAAGTTTTAAACCACTTGGTGTCCCAAGTGGACGAGTGAAGTCTCGTGTGTCACACCCCAAATTACATTTTGCGTGAATGGAATTCACGGGATTATTGTCATAGCATCACAATCACAGTTATATTGAGCGACCTAAAGTGTCGTTTGGAAAATACATCGTTTGATTTAATAAAACAATCGAGTTTACAAAGTAGGTCCCAAATGAAAATCAACTTGTGCGGAAATAAGTTTGTTACAATTCAAGCGATGTTTTAAAGCACGTAAAACCCAGTGAGACGCGTCGTCATCGCGACTCCATGATGTGTCTAAATGCATGCCATGAAGTGAATGCCTTAGATACGAGATAAAACATGCTAAAAGTGTCAACACAAAGGTTGAGTGAGTTCATAGAGTTTGTTTTGAAATGTAAAGCCTTTAGAAAATCGTTTATGCGGCAAAGGCATTGTGAATCCACTCGGTTCCAAGTCCCGCCCATACAAAACTTGCAACTGTGTGTTCACAACCCACTTGCCAAGATATGTATAGTTTGTGTTCAAGCCCACATCGTCAAATGAATTCACAATAGTACCTAACTCGACGTAGAACAATAGCACATAATCAATAGCACATGACTTAATGTATCAGTAGTCAACTGACATAGTACTTTATACGACGTAGAACTATAGCACATAATCAATAGCACCTAACTCAATGTATCAGTAGTCAACTGATTTAGAACGTTATACGACGTAGAACCGTAGCACGCAAACAAGAACAATTGATATAGTATAACACTCGATTTTGAAACAATGGTGATCATGATAGAATTTATCCTTAAAATCTAAAGTACTTGTGAAAAATAGTTAAGCATGTATCTCCCCCAAAATAGTTCAAAACATATAAAAGTAGGGGCTACGAAACTCACAGAGTCCTTAAAAGTGTATAGTACTTGTGAAAGTAAATGAAAATAATTGAGCATGTATCTCCCCAAGCAGTTATGAAAACAAGTAAGCGGGGGCTATGAAACTCACTTGGTGGAATGATGCGAAGACAAAAGTGAGTACACGAGATGTAATGTGATCGTTAATCTTGACCTATTGTGAAGGATATGATCGTAATGAGTTGCAATGTAATGTTATGCATGCATTTCGTATGTTATTTATACCATTTGCGAGTTTTGAAAATAATACTTATCGTCGAAAAATACTCTTTTGACGTCTTGACCACTCAAAATGACTTTACAAGTTTTACGTCAAAATGTCATCCTACAATGGTTTTATAATGATTTATGGTGAGATTTTCACTTTTAGTCAGTAAAACAATGTCGTCGAATTTTCATGAAATTAACAAAAATGGCTTTGGAAAACTAGTAGTAAAATGGTGTCGTCGATCGTTAGAGAACGAACTCATTGTTTTGGAAAGTTTGTATCGATATCTAGAAGTTTCAGTTCGGAGTTTTCGTCCAAAAGGTCTCGATCATAAAGATATTAAGGGTTAAAGATAGTGATTTTGGCTAATTGTTGTGCGAGAAAAAATGAGTTTCGCCAAGTTTGAGCATCCGTAATTAATTTACTATAACTCCGCTTTACAAAGCGACTTGTTGTTTTGAAAAATATGGCGGTGAACTTGATTTCATTAGAAGACATTTCGTTCCAAAAGTTGCACATCATGGTTAAAAACGACCCTCAATATGGACGTTCATTCTAGTAACACTTGTATCGTAAATTAATATAGTTTTAGAAAATAATAGTTCTGGCAAGTTTATGAAAACATGCATATCTTTGTCGTTTCAAATCCGTTTTCTACGTATAATCGTCCTTAGCTTCGTATCGAAGTAAACTAATATATTTTGAGAAGTCGAAATAATTTGTGAAGCTTAAGGCTCATTTTGACCCAAACAATGTAAAAGCAGTTCTTGAAAATTCGAAAATAATATATTTCGTCGTCAAACTTGTAAAATCCATAACTTCTTCGTTATAAGTCCGTTTCATCCGTTCAAGCGGCCACGGATTCGTTTTAAAGTATATTTTCTAAATATCAAGGCCAAAGTTTCATACCAACTGTCGGATTTTCCAGAAAAATGAAACAAGGACAGAACATAATTTATAACTTATCGAAAATAGTTTTTCTCGGACAAAACCTATTCTAATCCCTTCAAATCAACTCCAAAGCTAATCTAATCCTACCATACACCTTCTTAGGGTGTCATGGGTTCCTAGACATCATCAAGACCAAAGAATACCAAGGGAATATTTATAGGATGACCAAATATGTATATATACTCTAAAATCATGTTAAAAAATGGTATAAATCACATATCATGCATGCTTGCTCAAATAAAATGAAAAGATACATATGAGATGAAAAAGGAAACATGAAAATGAAAGTAACAAGCTTACAAATGAATATGATGAGGTGCAAGTAACAAGACAAATCCTAAATACTCTTGGTTTTATTTCAAAACCTAATAAAGAGTATAATCTAGATTGTTAATAACTTGTGCTTGAGAGAAAAAAATGGTGATCTCATGAAAACCCTTGGTGATGACCGGTTATGTAAGGACCCAAAAGAGAGAAGAAAACTTGCTAAAACTTTGAAGACTTTTGAGAGAATGAATGAGAAAAATGAGTATGGAGTAAGTATATAGACAATCAAGAAAATCTTACCAATTCATTTAATGCCCAACCCCAAGGCGGTTTTTATGGATCTTGTTTCTCAATTGTATATTTTTTTTTTTTTCTTTTTGTAATTATTGTATATATACTTGTATAATTTGTGAGAAACATGTAAGTAAATGTATGTAGTTAATAATACTTGTAAGGTAAATGGTAACTTTTTGGTACAAGTAAGTTTTTAATAAATCAAAATAGAGTATAATGATTTTATAAAAATTGTAAAATACATTCCTTGTGAAATTTGAGTGATAAAAATAATTATCGTAGAATTTTTAAGAAAACGACGTAATAATTTAACTTTAACGATTTATATACCAAATAAATTCAAAACACTAGGAAATCTCAAAATATAGTTTTATAAACTAAATGTAAGTTTAAAAATACATCGGGATCATTTTTGAAAGTAACGGATTAAATATTTAAAATAATAACTCACGCGATAACGTTTATTAAATATAAAAATTACGCGTTTAAAGTGAAATGAAATGTCGTGAATGAACTAATGAGATGCAAATGATGTCAATGAAATGTAGACTAATTTTAGTCCATATGAAATGTACGTGATGTTATGATCATGAATTCGCCGCTAAACCTTCAAGGTTACGCGAATTTGGAACACGTAAACCAAGTTTACGATAAATGTTGAAATAATGAGGCATAAATTGTGTCAAGAAATGACCTGAAAGTACGGGTTGTCACAAATAACATGCACAGCGGAATAAACTAATCAATTCTTTGTTATTGAACAAGGTTTTCATTCACTAACACTAACTAATCTTAGACGTTTATAGGAACACGTCTAGATAACTAAACTACTAACTAAACTAATAACCTAGGCGTTTACAATAAACTACACGCCTAGGACACATACACACCTTTAAGTCGACTACATCTTGGAAGACATGTATATAAAACCTACACCTATGTCCTCTTTATATACTAGAGGATAAGGGTTTACAAAATACTTCAAAGGACTAATAAATAAAACTTCTTTTGCAAGCAAGTCGTTCCATCTTTTTGTAGGTTTCCTTCTTGCATTATTAAGTCCCTCTTGTTTCATTCTTTTTGTCTTATCAACTCAAGCGTATAATTCCCAACAATCTTCCCTAGTTGATAATGACAAAACCATTCTTGAACGAACTTCCCTAGAGCAGTAGAAATTGAGATCGGGGATCTCACCATGAATGAAACAAGTATGTCTTCCTTTGTCTTCCCTTAATCCATGCCATGCCACTCGAACATCTCTTCCCTTTTGTTATTATCCAAATAGGAGCATTATGCAAATAATAATCTTGACCACCACGAACCAATATCATACTTCCAATCTAAGCCGTCAATGTTTGAATTGCCCTCCTTGAAGAACACCAAAATGCTTACTAAAATGAATCCAAAACGTAGAAAACTCCAACTAGCGGTAGTAATAATGATCAACAATAGTAAAATCAAACACTTCCCTTGAGTGGTGCATGAACATCAAATGATTCTTCAAATCATAAGCTCCTTGTAATGATCACTTGTGAAGAAAACCAAATATAACAAACTTGATAAAGAAGTAGAATAACGAACTTGTGTCTTATGTCTTGTACTAACCACGTGACTTTGAACTTATACCGCTAAAAATTATAAGTAGATCGCAACCTCTTGACAAAATCCTCATCTTCAATGAGATCTTGAGCACTACAATGTAACTCCTTTAAGTGATAGTTAACTAGGTCTTCATCCATCCACCCACCGACCTATGAAAACTAGATTTTGCAAGTCTTAAATCAACATCCTTTAAGCACGAACAAGTTACTTTTAAGCGATTCATGGTTTAAAAATATAATAAGAACAACGTCCAAGAAACTCCACTTCACCTTCAAATAAGTAATAAATAATCCTCTTCGTAATCAATTCTTCAATAAAATCAACTTCGAGCTTTTTTTAAAATCTTTAAGAACAAATAACCAAACTTCTTGTGTGTGTGTACCAATCTCGTGTGTGTCACCAAAAATCCAATAAACTCTGTACCAAATTCTTGTACAACTTCCCCTCAATTCCAAAAATATAACTGTAATTCGCATATGTCAAACCAGACCAACAATACGAATGCTTACTTGTATAAATTCAAAGTCACCAACTTTCCATTCATTAACATCATCAACGGTATGGCAATTGATGACAATAAAATATTGTCATTCGAATATTACCATGTACCTTGTTCACCAAGCTGTCGATATATCTATATTAATATAGAAACCGGTCATCATCTTGGACCATGATACTAATAAACTAACCCAGCGAGATCTTGACCTCGACCGATACTTATCACAGCGATTATGGCTGAATATTCAAAACAATTAAATATGACTCTTCATCAATTTAGCCAATCATTTTTCCCATGCTAGCATAACCACGTGACTTGTAGGTCCCACCCCTCTTGTAATCCCACGTGATAGTAGTATAAATAACCATAAAATTTGCTCTTGACCCATGCGTATAATATTTGTAGGAGTTGTGTATTTCACATGGACCAATGCATTAAAAGTGAGTAGCAGATCATGACTTACATGTGGGTCTCATGTATAATCAAACACACGTGACTCTATCAGTAGCATCAAGTCACGAGGTCAAATACATTGCTGCAACAAACATAGCAGCACGTTTAATATCTTCTAGTAGCTTCAGTATTCCATAGTATCCCATCAGTAACTATGTTCAACAAACAGTACCTTGGAGCACTACCTTGGAGCAGGAGCAGTACTTTGAACTTATATGGACATAGCAGTACGTAACCAGAACCAACAGTACTTTGATCAAACAGTACTTTAAATGACGAGCAGTACTTTCGTCTTGTGGAGCAGTACTTTGTAAAATCAGCAATAGTAAAACGTTACAATCTTTAATACAACGTTAAGTTTCAATGCTCCTAACCTCCTCTGTTTCTTACTCTCTCGTAATCCTCGTCAAACCTAACATAACGCATGATATCAAACAATAACATATCCATGTACTCCAACTTAGTTACTTTATAATATAATAACCAATGACTTACGACCTCGTATGATCTCCTCGTTCGGAACCTTCATGCAACACCGGTAGACTTACTCCGTACTCAATAAAAATATTAGGTTAAAAAACTACCATCGATCTGCATGGTCCTTTGAAGATAAAATACATTCTCATAATTTCAAATACCAATCAACGATTGATTGAGAAAATCCCATGGGAGAGCAGAGCCATGATCTTTAAACTTAATTCTCGTGGCTTTGATCGACCAATAGAGTAATACCTTTGTACCACACGAGAGCCCACTTGTTATCTGACTTCTAAATAAACACAATTAATTCAATATGATTTAATATTATGCCATGTTTTGTTTTATCTCCACAAAAATCGATACCTAAAAACCATAAAATTCGACTTTTAAAACTCCTTGATGACCACATTCATTGCTTATATCTTTCAAATAAAAGCTTAGATCGATGATCCTCGGTGGAAAGTTAGATTGTCATATAGAAGCGTCCACCTAAAATATAGTCACGATCCAGCAGTTAACGAAAAAGTTATGCCCTCTTAAAAGCGACCTACTTGAAACATTACGAAAATTTTCTAGATTCAAATTTTCTTCCTTCTTCTTGAAAAACCTTGTAGATTCCTATATCAAGAGCTCCCGCTCGATACCAATTGATAAAGATGGTTTATAAGCTCGACTAGGGATCAATAACAAAGACTAATAACATGCTGTGAGAATAAACTAATCAATTCTTTGTTATTGAACAAGGTTTTCATTCACTAACACTAACTAATCTTAGAGGTTTATAGGAACACGTCTAGATAACTAAACTACTAACTAAACTAATAACCTGGCGTTTACAATAAACTACACGCCTAGGGACACACACACCTTTAAGTCGACTACATCTTGGAAGACATGCATATAAAACCTACACCTATGTCCTCTTTATATACTAGAGGATTAGGGTTTACAAAATACTACAAAGGACTAATAAATAAAACTTCTTTTGCAAGCAAGTCATTCCATCTTTTGTAGGTTTCCTTCTTGTCGTATTAAGTCCCTCTTGTTTCATTCTTTTTGTCTTATCAACTCAAGCGTATAATTCCCAACAATTATGCGGCCGAAAAGTTAGTTATGGCGTAATCGCATAGATGAGTTCTGCCAGTAACTCGATCGAATCGACAAGCTGCGTGATGATTACTTCCTCGTTTCTGCAAAATGGTAGAAAACACAAAACCCTACGAAATGGAAATAAAAAGAAAGGATAATTCAAGTTGTCTCCCGAAGAGCACTTTTCTTTATTCACAGTCTTTAAGTTAGACTCGAGCAGCGGGGCTCTATAGGGGCCTTTGGACTGTCAGACTTCCTCCATGTCTATTTTATTTGAAGAAGTCGGTCCCGAACATGTGGAGAAACAAACAGCGTCATGGTGTATCTTTTGAGAAAATTAGCTCGTACCATTCGTAGCGAAATTTAGCCTCTTCTTTGTCTTTTATTTTAACATACCAAAACTTTACTCGTAACCAATTTTCAAATGAGATCCCCATCTACTTTGCTTCTTTTATCTTATGTCATGGCAAGCCCGTTCCATGCGTTTGAGCCATTTAGGTTCCAGGGATATTCTCCTCCATCCCGAGATCTTGCGATTGGGGTTGCATGTAGCCGTGCCATGGTGTGATCATCATGCATTATGGGCGGTTCACAAAAATGAATGGTCGAATCAATATTGGTAAACCATTAGCTAAAAACATTATGTCCTTGTAACCACTTTTTCACGATAAGTTTCTCGTCTTCAGGCACCGCCAAACTTACTGCTGACCTCTTTAATCATTCGAATGAGGTGTTGACCTCCTCCGTTGCATCGTTTTTTGAAAAGGAGAACTGCGTGGGTAGTGTTACTTTGGTCCCATCAATTAAACAAGTATAAAGGAGACACTATGATGAAGTCTTCGTTTAACAAGCGTAACTAGAAGTGAAAATGGGATCTCTTCACCATCTCTTTCATTGTCATTGATTCGATTGCCTGCAAGTGGCAAAAGATGAAGAAAATCTATCGGAATCATCTAATTCAATCCTTGGTGAATCCTTAGTCGTAACAATTTTTTACGGTTCAAGGCTTAAGGTTTTATCAATTTAAACTCCTATATGCCATACATATCCACAGTAATATGCTAATGTGTCCGAGGGAGCGGTTTTAGAGAATCGAATGTTTCCTTTTTCCCCATGTAAACCAACTACAAATTGGGGTGGCTCAAATTTATTGACCTTGATACAAGTACCACTGTAATTCCTAAAGGGGTAATCTTGGTGTGCATCGTTGGTTCAATCAAGATTTCCATTTCCCAAAGATGGATTATCTTAAGTTTTAGGAATATGGAAGCGGCATGATGTTTATACAAGATCAAAATCAACTACCCCAATATTAATACTCTAGCGAACATGGAATGATTAACTAGTTCGCTAATATCATAGCGAAAATAAACTCATTCACGACACGGATCGCTTTACGTATTATGGTTGTCTGCAGTAACTCGGAGAATGGTTCTGGCGTAACCTGCACTATGTCGGTTATCGTCATCTCTAATTCATCGGTTTTGGATTTGCGATCCTTAACCACCTCACGAAATTATTAGCGAAAATAGCGTTCGTTCCACCATGTGCTTGGTTTCATTAAGTTCAATTTCATCTATCTCGACCTTTGAGTTTTTCAATCATTGCTCCAAGGTTTTTAGGGTTTAAATCGTGCACGGAAAGATTTTTATTTGTTCTCACGAAACCCTTAACCATGTATCTTGTTCTTTTTGTTTAAAATGAAGTTTCGGGGAACTTGTTAATTGTTTCTTCAGTGGGCTTTCTTTCTCCATAAGGCCGGTTGTAATTTCTCGATGCGTTACTATTTCAATTATCTCCAGTAAAGCGGTTGATTTTCTCCATGCTGGCTACTAAGATTATATTTTCTTAGGACATTCTTTATGAGGTGTTGAGGACAATTCTTATGGCATGAGGTGTCTCGACCTTGACATTTCACAATTTTCAATTTTACCATTCTTTGGATGGCATGAGCGGTTTCTCCATCGTGCCATTTTTAGAGAATCGACCATTTTTGAATGGCTTCAATTACTGAAGTAGGAGTCATGTTCGGGATAGGTCCTTGATAGTCGACATTTGCCTTGTAGTTATGTTAATTCCTTTGTAGAAAATGTTGACCTTACATTGGTTGTTCGGATCATGTGTAGGACACTTGTAAAGGAGATCGTTGTATCTCCTCGGGCTTGATACAACGTTTAGTCATCTTCTTGCTTGAAATTATGGATCTCTAAAAGGCGGTTAGAAATCTTGATGGCGGACAATATCTACGAATAAAATGCTTCTTAAGTAGAGCCCAGTATTAGTGCCCGTGAACAATCTTCGATCCATCTCCGGCGGCTCAATTGAGTCATTAGGAATACCAACATAATGACATCATGAACCATGCGGAATGCCCGAAAGGCTTGCGATGTATAGGATATTTTCAATGTGCTCATATCATCTTCTTTCTGTTTCTGAAAATGGTTGTACGAAGCTCCCTCATAAATTGGTCTTAGATTTGAAAGCGGACATCCGCTCGATTCTTAGGTCTTCGAGAACTGGCCCTGTCCATTCTTGTAAGCGTAAATATTCCTCAAGAGTGAGGTCATCGATGTTAACAACTTCAATGGTACGACAATCTCGAATAATGGTCATGAGAATAGTAGAAAAGTTTAAAGCGAAATGAAGACTTAATATTAATCCTAATATAACTCCATTTGCTGCCAAAAAACTTGATCACGGGTTTCTTGACCGAGGTTTTAATATTTATAAAGTCTCGTTATACCTATGGTCTACCCTAGTGCTTATGCAGGCGGTGTGCCGGTCGCGTGTAGTGTAATGTCGGTAGCGTCGAGGTTGTCCCAAGAGCTATGTGTGTTGGATTATTACTAAGTCTAGGTGTCACAGTTAATATAGGTTTGATGAGGAATGAATTATTAAACTACTAAGCAGAATAAAGGAAATAAGCGGATAAAAGGTAAAGGGAAATCAATAGAGGAGAGTGGTGCTAACCTAGTTAATCCTCCTAGCTAGTTATGCCTATGTCTCTTACTTCCAATTACTTGATTGGGGTCAAAGTCGAGAGGGCGACATTTGGTCGATTCAGCTAACCTATCGATAAAGATGCCACCACAGGAGAAGTCGGTGTCCTCATAAGTTACATTGTTCATGGTCCCCTAATCCAGTCATTAAGTACCGCTACATGCTTGATTTATAATAGTGAGTGCCGGCGTTAACAACAAACCTTCTTCTAATTCTTAAGTTCATCCAAATGGTAGGTGATCGAGTTGGTCGAATCGCGCAAGTAGAAAGGGTCGTCGGTTAGTCATATCTTACCCTTCCGTCTCGGTCCAGCTCACCTAGGGTGAGTTGGTCATATCTCCTGAGCAATTGGCCTCTACCGCCATTCAAAACTAAGACCAAAGGTAGCTACCAATAAACTATGCATGCGTACACTTAGAAATAGTTATCTGGAGTAATGTAGCGAAACAAAACAATTAAGGAATCATAACTAGGCCCGGCACCAAGGTGCTTAGCGCTCATATTAATCATACAAACCAATTCAATATTCAAAGGTGAAATACATGAATTGAAAGTAAAAATATAAAATGCTAATGCTTATCGTGGGGAGTGATTTCTCTTGAACGACTCTGTATGCTCCTCTAGACACCTTGAGATTTTTCCCGTTCTCGATTGTTGTGTGTGGAATGGGATGATTAAAATCTTTGGAATTAAGTGAGGTATTTATAGGCAGGATCGAGTTTCGGGGTAACCATAATAAAATTCTGTAGTAACCTTTAATTTCATTGTATTTTGCACTAGATACGCTGGTTCGGCGATAACCTTATAGGTGGTACAGTAGTGATCTTCAATAAACTTGGTTACGCCGTAGTTGATGAGATAATTCTGACGTAAAGTATCGGCGATGGAACCTCATTTGACCTAATATAGTTACGTCGTAACCTTTGGGAAGATTCTGCTAGTAACCTTACGATAAGTTGGTTTTACGGGTCATGCAATAATTACTGCATAATGTGAGAGATGAGTTACGCCGTAACTTCTTCAAAATCGACATACTATGATAGTTCTTTAGATAATTCTCCAATTCCGCGTCTCTTTAGCTCGATGCTCGTAATTTATCACGAAAGTTGAAAACAATGGAAAACAAGCGTAAATCCATATAAATGATATAAATTACAAGCATTATCGGAAATTGACACTTAATATTCGGGACTATTTGATGTTATCAAAGCCGCCTTAAGAATCACTAGTACTTTAGATGGTGATTCGACTTCAAGTGATTCGGAGGATAAATTAAAGAAGGAGATTATAAGGTGTTAGAAATTATGGAGGGTAGGAAGGGGAGGAACTTAGGGTATTTCGATTCATACCTAACAGGAAGAAACGCCTATCACTATAACGTAGTTAACTTCCGCGACCACCTTTTGAGCCTCGCATAAAAAGTGGTGACCCTAAAACATTAAGATACCATGCATGATTGGTACTCATATAGGGATCACACTTGCATAGACTATCGGCACCCATGAACATAATGTCAAACTTCTATTACAATCGGATCATGACGAAAAGTTAGGACCTATGAGGGACCCTTTTACCACTTGGAAAGTGAGTAACTATGTTGGGAGGTTAAAGGATTACATGTCTTCGTGGTAACTTCACATATAGGTGTGATTTCATGATCTTGGAAAATGTTAAGGGCATCATTGATGGGTTTTAGGAGATGTGATACTTGGGAGACCATTTATTGAGGAATCTAAGATGGTATATGATCAAGAGGAAGGAATAGCCAAGTTCTCAAGCAGGATGAGTGTGTTAAATATATAATGCCCTACAAAAATAAAGTTTGAGGGCATTGATGATTTAAATGTAGACAACATTCGGCTTTTGAAGTAGATTGGGAGAACAAGGTCTACTATACAGCTTGTCTAGAGTTAGCCACAGAATATATTCGTGATGAGAAGAGTTAAGGAAATCGAATGGGCCTCTAAGATAAGGGGAAAATAGTCTTGCGACTTGAGTCTAGCTACAAGACTCATAAATAAAGAAAAGCGCTTAGTGGGAGGCAACCTTGCTTAAATGTTTGCTTGTTTGTGTGTCATATATCTTTTCATTGATTGTTTATTCTGTATGTTTGAATTTGTAAAAATGCTTTATTTTGTCTTTAACCTCGTCTTAATTACATATAAAGGTATTTTACAAAAGGATAAGTGTAGGGAAGATTACACCGTTTTCAAAAGAGCGTGAACATTAGAATTACAATTCTTGAAAAAGATATATATGTGTGTTTGTTAGATTCAAATACTTGTATCGAGTCATAATGGATGTTTTCGAAATTTTCCAGTTTTAAGATGTAATTTTCGAAATTTTCGAGAGAAAAATCGGTGACCAGTTCTGTCGGGATAACTAGCGCGTCCGACTTCGCCACTGACGGTGTCGGGAGGCGAGAGACTCCCTTATCTTACATTCTCTCATTTTCGTACTACTTATAAATTTTTGGAATTTCTCGGGTCTTAATTTTCGGAAAATGCGCAAACATCCATTCCACAAGCATTATATCTAGTTTAGTAGAGTCATATGTAGTTTTACATTGCGGTTTACGAAGGTTTCATCTATTTTCTTAAAATGTGCGGGTTTTATTTATCAAGAAGAAGAAACATAAGATTGAATGGAGCTTTTCACGCTACTTGCTTGGAGAATAATTTAACCACTACTTGCACGGATCCTACCAAGCTAATCGGGGTATTAGTTTCTTTCTCTTTTAATTACCTTGTTATCATAACTTTGATACTTTAGAGAACATTGGGGACAATGTTCGGTTTAAGTGTAGGGAGGGAAAATAAAGCAGGAACTTTGAAACTATGCTTATCCTTGACTATTTGTCTTGTCCTATTTCATTTGTGTAATAAACCATGAGAAATATCGGTTAGGGTAATTTTAGCCCCCAAATTTAAAATTTTCATGACATGTAAGGTGGGCCATTAGTCTTAATAAAGCGTCTCATGGATAGGAAGTTATATGACTAGCCAAACCCTTTACCACTCAAATTCCACCCAAAATGTGAGGTTAGCCCCTAGATTTGTAGGAATTAAGCATTCATCTTTAATGCTTGAGAGTGTACTGGGTGGTATAATAGATTCTAGAACTTGTTTTGTGATGCATCCAGAGATAGCTAGTGAGACTACACTTGTAGCTAGGAATAACTAAATGATAAGAGGCATTAGGATAACTCTTGTTTGATACCGTATTATAATTACTTCTTCCACATTGGTTGAGTAATTCCCCGCACCCTGCGTTGTACTCATCTTTAGTACACGATACCTAGTTAACCCTCGAGCTGTCCTTTTGCGGTTCTCGTGATGTTTGGTTTTGAATATCAATGAAAAGCATTGTTTACAATCCCCCGAATGTACACCCAAATCGCCTTAGCCTACCTTGTATGTGTCACACCCGCCAAAGCAGCGCGAGGCATAACAGTTGGAATCGCCATAACACATGGTTAAGTATATAGAGAATGCACTAAGTGAAAAAAAATACCAAATGTCATGGACGCCAAACACTGAAGTAGGGGCGTGTATCATGGTTAGTCGAATCACAACCACATAATCATATGACAACCAAGTAGTCTCCCAAATGGGTGAAATTACATCAAACAAGTGCAACAAAATCCGGAACAAGTATAAATGTCTCAACTAGAAATAAAAGTAATCCACGAAGATAATGCCTAAGGTCTCTCGCTAAGCCATGCAAGAATCAAACTTCCTTAAGCTGTCTTATTCTAAAAACCTGAAAATGAATACTCGAAAATGTCAACATAATTAGATTGTAATGTGCCCCGGATTAGTGATAGTTATAATAATTAACCGCATATTAATTTAAGTTAGAAGATTGCATGCGAACAAAAAGATGATTCGAGACATTTACGCAATTTTATTTTTAGAACACCTTCGGAACCACCACATTTTCTCGGTATACACCAATCCTTTTCCCGAAAATAATTTACCCATACCAAAGGACCCTTTTACCGACACCCCTCGTGACACCATACAAATACACTTTTCTTTTAGACCGACCATTACCATAAAGAAAACATGTGCAGCTTGTGACTCTCATTTTGGAACATGCAAATTGATGACCAGATTATGGATACAGGTTTTACTATCATGCGAATTGAGGAACATGCAAATTGATGACCAGGTTATGGGTACGGTTTTACCTATCTCGTTGATAAGGTTGACACACTCACAAACGCTTACCCCAAGTATGTCCATGACTCAATTGGTAAAAGGAAGTATATACGACCATGTATGAAAACACAATTTACCATTTGCGACACCACCATGATCGAAACAAAGGTCATATATATATATGAGACATCGTCAAGCATCGCGAGATCAGTATTAATACCAAACTCCATTTTTTATATTCGATTCATGTGCATGCTTATAGGAGAGTTTTGACATGGGACAACACCATACCAATGCATACGTAAACAAATTCATAAACGACCCTAACCAGACCTACGCATGCTTTGACCAAGTTTCTATGTATATAACATTATCTTAAATGATTGCTAGGTAAGAAGATGTCCATAGCAGCCTTAGGGCTGATCAAGGAGACTTGAAAGGGAGAAGGCTAGACCTGACACAACTTGACTTACGTCACAGCCTAAACTCTTTCTAATCATATGTGCAAGTCGCATGAAAGAAAAGAGGAGCATATTATAAAACCCTGCTGTTTAAGCGAGGACAAGAAAGGGACTCCATAATTTACAATGAGTTTAGCCCGTTCTGATCATGCTCAGTTACTTCATGTTTGATATAGCAACTAGGCGCTTATGGTTTCTTTTTCTTTTATTTTTACATGCTTATGCATCATACTATGGAAACAAAACAAGGATGACTAAGGATACCTTTGGAGCAGATTTTGACGAGGCGACGAGGAACAACAATCAAAGAAACTCACCCCACGATCCAATCTCTTACCCAGAGAACCCTAACACAACTAATGACACCCTACCACCCACAAAACAACAGCAGCAACCTGACACAACTTGACTTACATCACAGCCTAAACTCTTTCTAATCATATGTGTAAGTCGCATGAAAGAAAAAGGAGCATATTATAAAACCATGCTGTTTAAATGAGGGACAAGAAGGGCACCATAATTTACAATGAGTTTAGCCACGTTGGATCATGCTCAGTTCGTTACTTCATGTTTGATATAGCAACTAGGCGCTTATGGTTTTCTTTTTCTTTTATTTTTTACATGCTTATGCATCATACTATGGAAACAAAACAAGGATGACTAAGGATACCTTTGGAGCATATTTTCGACGAGGCGACGAGGAAAACCAATCAAAGAAACTCACCCCACGATTCAATCTCTTGCCCAGAAAACCTAACACAACTAACGGCACCTACCACCCATAAAACAACAGCAGCAACCTCCTTGAATCGCAATCTTTAGAAACGAGAAAGCAATTTAAGCTAGGACCTGAGTGCTTTATTTTGGTTCGCATCATGGGAAGAAGGAAATGTTTAGGAGCGTATTATAGGTTAGGAAAAAAAGCGTATTATAGGGCAAGGATGGAGGCGTGTCATCAAAAGGTAAGTTTTAATTTCACAGATTTTGAGCTTGATTGCTCACTTGAATGATTCGGTTATAAAGAGAGGTAAGACCAAATTAAAAGGAAGTGATTTGGAGAATATGGTGTGAAGAGAAAAAAGAAAAAAACATGCAAAGGTCTAGAGAAACATTAGGATGTCTTTTTTTATTATAACAATCATATAGATTATATTTAATACTTAACTATTCTTAGCTCAAATTTTATAAATGGACAAATAAGGAAATTTCAAATCTTAAGAAAAGTCGAATACTAGGTCAAATTAAGCGTTGACTAACTTGGATCAAATAGCGGTTCTCACGGTATCATCCATTAGAAGAATTTCATCCCAAAATTCCTTTGAATCCATCGATGAAATAAGCTCAAATAGGTATTAGGTCGATGAAAATGGGGTATCCTCTAATAGTAGAGTGCACCTACGAATGATCCTATTAACTCCTCTTCCTTACCATTAGCTACTTCAATCGCATAAATGGGTTTAAGATACTAGGTTTCATATCGATGAATTTCACAAAGGTAGAAAATGAACCGAAATCGGTGCTGAGTCATATGTCTGATAGCATAGTGATTGTTTAGAGAGAAAGTACGTCACGATGTTAG
The DNA here is from genome assembly GCA_022545495.1 of Chrysanthemum lavandulifolium. Classification (NCBI taxonomy): domain Eukaryota; kingdom Viridiplantae; phylum Streptophyta; class Magnoliopsida; order Asterales; family Asteraceae; genus Chrysanthemum; species Chrysanthemum lavandulifolium. The sequence continues at coordinate 24,864 of JAHFWF010000084.1, forward strand.
GGTCTGGCGGAGCTTCATTGCATTCATAATGAATGCTCTTCCTCTTCTAGGATCTCTGGTGTTCCCGGTCTCGATTGCTTCCAATAGCGAGCGGTTCCCAGCTTGACACAGTGCCCTATTCGACAGGACACGTGTTAAGAAAATGATTTGGGCTTCCACTCAAAGCAAACTCTTATGTTATTAACCATGTTGACGCGTTAATCGGTCGCATGTCAGTTCAACTGCCCGACAATCCTTTGCAAAGTGACCAATTTCGTTGGAGGCGTAACATGGCGGCATCTCATGCTACGGATGATACTTGGTACATGCTTAACACACTTAGGATAGCCACTCCCATACTCTTTCTTAACGACTTCGGTTGCATAAACCCCTTTCTGTTTTAGCCCTTTTATTGTTTTCCCGAGCCTCGGTTCTCTTGACTCACTATCATCCTTCTCTTTTCACCACCCTTTGAAAGCGTTCCACACTAAACCTGCCTTACGAATGGCGCTTTGGATAGTGGTAGGTTCATTGGCCTAACCATCCTGCGAATCTCATGAACCGGCCCGTGGATGTACACGGAGATGCGTTTGGACTCGGGAGTGACCAAGTGTGGAACCAATTTAGCCGACTCATGGAACCTGTCGGTATATCGCATGGTGAGATCCGCCATGGCGTGGTTCCAGTGCATTTTCAATTTACGCATTTCGTTATCGGGATAAAACTCCTCGCCATTAAGGCCTTGAAATCTACCATGTCATACCCATGGTAGCTTCTACCTCTAGCTTGAATCACGGGTATTCCACGGTGAAACTTTGTTGATGAGTGAGCTAACCGCATACTTCACCCGATTCTCGACCTGATTGCTTATGTCCATATGGCTTCCATCTCCTACATCCGCGGGTGAGTGCGGTGCGCCGTCCTTGCCATCGTACTCTTTTGATTTACAAGCCAAGAACTCCTTGTATGAGCACCATTAGTGCCATTACCACCACCCCATTACCGTTACCATTCCGTTCCGCCATTGCCATTTCCATTCCCATCACCGTTACCATTTCCGTTTCCATCATTATGATTGCGACAGCGTATGGGTTTGCACGACTACGGGTTAGCACGAGTTACGTGTTTTATCTTTGGCGGCATACTATAAAGGAAGGTAATTTGTAGATGTCGGATGGAAGATAAAATTACTTGATATTCGCAAATTGGAATGAAAACATTAGATATTATTCTCCTACTAACACTTGACCTTAATAGTACCACTCAGCGCAACCATGATCACAAGTCCTCGTGTTTCGTGATGAATTCATAATTATGTTGGCCACCATAATTATAATTGCATCCGTTCACGCGTGTACTCATTACCGAGGTAGCATGTCGGGTGTTAACACAAAAAAATAGAGTTATGAAATAATCCGGTAATGTCACGAAATAAATCTATCAAATCCTCATAAATCCAATTAATCTAAGCGAACCCATATAGCGAGCAAATATAGGTGGCGCAAAAATAGTTAAACACATAGATAATTGCACATATTTCCTATGATGCATGCTATATGAGGAATCTAGATTATAGTCTATGCAAAACAACCTAATTCTCTATAACGAAGCTCACGATACCATTCTGCACACCGCCAAGGCGGAAACACGAGCATAGATTGGAATGTCATAACACATGGTTAAGTAAATAGAATGCACTAAGTGAAAAAATACCAAATGTCATGACGCCAAACACAGTAGGGGACTTGTATCATGGTTAGTCGAATCACGACCACATAATCATATGACAACCGTAGTCTCCCAGGCGGGTGAAATTACATCAAACAAGTGCAACAAAATCAGACAAGTATAAATGTCTCGACTAGAAATAATAGTAATCCGAAGATAATCGTAAGGTCTCTCGCTAAGCCATGCAGAATCAAACTTCCTTAAGTTGTCTTATTCTCAAAACACGAAAATGAATACTCGAAAATGTCAACATAACGTTGGTGAGCTCGCGGTTTAAGCTAACAAAACAAATTACCGTGCATGATTTATATGTAAGACAAGTGTGCAATAATAATAAGCGTGGGTCAATGGTTATATCACAATTAAATCACTTGGCTAGCGGGTTGCCACCCATTTGGCAAGTCGGTAACCACCCGTTTGGCTAGTCGGTAGCCACCCGTTTGGCTAGTCGGTAACCACCCATAACACATATTTACTACAGCATGCCTACCAAGCTGGGTTAAAACATAGGTAATCTCCGTCAAGTGGATTAAATCCATGACCCAAGAACCACACAAAAATATCACGAATAACGAAATCACTAGTGCTCCTAACGATTATATACGTACACAAGCTTGTCCAAAATAATAAAACAAACATTTAATCACGGCATAAAACTTGGAATAATTTTGAGTATCATTTTCCCCAAGAAAATATAGAAAAAGGGGTCCGCGAAACTCACATTTAAGCGGATGAGGAATGCGACAAGTGCTAATCAAGCGAAGTCACTAGCTACTCCTTCTGCGGGGATCCACATAAATTTATAATGCATAGCACTTATAAGTCATCTATTAGGATGTTGTAACTAATTTGGTGCGCATAAATACTTATACTAATATGTTAGGGTGTTATCCTTTTCATTGTAAAGTAAAGAATAGTGTGTACAAGATGTGATATGCTTAAATCATAGGTGCTTATAATACAATACTTAAGGGTACCATGAGTCAAGAATTATTGGAATGTCATTTACTGAAATAAGGGAAATGTCAATTTTTAATTAGATTGTAATGTGCCCCGGATTAGTGATAGTTATAATAATTAACCGCATTATAATTTAAGTTAGAAGATTACATGCGAACAAAAAGATGATTCGAGACATTTACGCAATTTTATTTTTAGAACACCTTCGAAACCACCACATTTTCATGGTATACACCAATCCTTTTCCCGAAAATAATTTACCCATACCAAACCACCCTTTTTACCCGACACCCCTCGTGATACCATACAAATACACTTTTCTTTTAAACCGACCATTCAAATAACTATCATGCGACACCAAGACTAAACCATAAAGAAAACATGTGCTTAGCTTGTAACTCTCGTTTTAGGAATATGCAAATTGATGACCAAATTATGGATACAGGTTTTTACTATCATGCGAATTGAGGAACATGCAAATTGATGAACATGCAAATTGATGACCAGGTTATGGGTACGGTTTTACCTATCTCGTTGATAAGGTTGACACACTCATAAACGCTTACCCAAAGTATGTCCATGACTCTATTGGTAAAAGGAAGTATATCGACCATGCATGAAAACACAATTTACCATTAGCGACACCACCATGAGTCGAAACAAAGGTCATATATATGAGACATCGTCAAGCATCTCGAGATCAGTATTAATACCAAACTCCATTTTTATATTCGATTCATGTGCATGCTTATAGGAGAGTTTTGACATAGGACAACACCATACCAATGCATCGTAAAAAATTCATAAACGACCCTAACCAGACCTCGCGCCGCTATGACCAGTTTCTATGTATATAACGTTGTCTTAAATGATTGCTAGGTAAGAAGATGTCCATAGCAGCCCTAGGGCTGATCAAGGAGACTCGAAAGGAGAAGGCCAGACCTGACACAAGTTGACTTACATCACAACCCTAAACTCTTTCTAATCATATGTAAGTCGCATGAAAGAAAAAAGGAGCATATTATAAAACCCTGTTGTTTAAACGAGGACAGAAGAGGGCACCATAATTTACAATAAGTTTAGCCACGTTCTGATCATGCTCAGTTACTTCATGTTTGATATAGCAACTAGGCGCTTATGGTTTCTTTTTCTTTTATTTTTTACATGCTTATGCATCATACTATGGAAACAAAACAAGGATGACTAAGGATACCTTTGGAGCAGATTTTCGACGAAGCGACGAGGAACAACAATCAAAGAAATTCACCCCACAATCCAATCTCTTACAGAAAACCCTAAAACAACTAACGGCCTACTACCCACAAAACAACAGCAACCTCCTTGAATGCGCGATCTTTAGAACGAGAGAAAGCAATTTAAGCTAGGACCTGAGTGCTTTATTTTGGTTGGCATCATGGGGAAGAATGGAGATGTTTAGGGCGTATTACAGGTTAGAAAAAAAGCGTATTTTAGGGCAAGGATGGAGGAGCGTGTCATCAAAAGGTAAGTTTTAATTTCACATATTTTAGGCTTGATTGCTCACTTGAATGATTCGGTTATAAAGAGGGTAAGACCAAATTAAAGGAAGTGATTTGGAGAATATGGTGTGAAGAAAAAAAAAAATGTGCAAAGGTCTAGAGAAACATTAGGATGTCTTTTTAGTATAACAATCATAGAGATTAATTTTAATACTTAACTATTCTTAGCTAAAATTTTATAAATGGACAAATAAAATTTCAAATCTTAAAAAAGTCGAATACTAGGTCAAATTAAGCGTTGACTAACAGGATCAAATGGCGGTTCTCAGTATCATCCGTTAGAAGAATTTCGTCCCAAAGTTCCACAGAATCCACCGTCGAAAATAAGCTCAAATAGGTATTAGGTCGATGAAGATGGGGTATCCTCAATAATAGAGTGCACCTACGAATGATCTATTAAATTCTAATTCCTTACCATTAGCTACTTGATCACATAAATGGGTTTTAAGATTCTAGGTTTCATATCGATGAATTTCACAAAGGTAGAAATGAAGCTGAAATCGGTGCTGAGTCAAATAATACGGTAGCATAGTGATTGTTTAGAGAGAAAGTACCCGTCGCGATGTTAGGGTCTGGCGGGCTTCATTGCATTCATAATGAATGCTATTCTTCTGCCGGATCTCTCGGTGTTCCCCGGTCTCGATTGCTTCCAAAAGCAGACGGTTCAGCTTGACTGGTGCCTATTAGGCTTAGGACCGTGTTACGGAAATGATTTGGGCTTCAGCTCAAAGAAAACTCTTATGTTATTAACCATGTTGACGCATTAATTGGAGTCGCATGTCAGTTCGTTGCCCGAGCAATCCTTTGCAAAGTGACCAATATCGTTGCGAGACGAAACATGAAGCGACACATCTCATACTCTGGATGATACTTGGTACACAACACAACTTAGGATGCTTGACTCCATACTCTTTCTTAACTTTGAGTTTGATTTCTTGCAAATCCCTCTGTTTAGCCCTTTTATTGTTTTCCCAAGAGCCTCCGGTGCCTATGACTCCTTATCATCTTACATCTACCTTTATATTTATGTTTGTTTGTTTCAAAGTTATCTAGAGTTTAGAGTGTCGAGTCTTGGCTTAGCAACACCATTCTTCTCATGCTTGTGACATAAAGATTTTTGACTTGCCACCTAAGTCGCCTATCGACCAAACCTTTGGTTCCCCTACAAGTAAGCTTAACGTTACAACCCTTTAAAGAACTCTTAGATAGTTTTCCTAGGTGCTTCGTAAGCGGTGGAGGTTTTATCTAGTCTCGAGCCTATGGTAATCTATGTACTAGGATCGGTTAATGAGTGTTTATCTTTCATTTTAATTTGATATATTTCATATACACGAGAGATGAGAGTATCCAAACACCTTGTAAGGTGCTAGTATGTAATTTCCGTGCTTGTTATGACTTTATGGGGCTTATACTTGTTGTGAATTGTTCAAACCAATGCTTCATGCCCCGAACTTATAAAGTGATTGGCCAAAACACATGTGCTTGAGGACAAGAAAATACCAAGTGTAGGGATATTTGATAAGGATTTAAAGGTACACTTTTGAGGGTCGTTTAAGCCCTATGTCGACCACTTTATATCTGTTACTTCTTAATTTCGTTCCTTTTCACTTTTAGGTCTCTTGAAGGCAAAATGCTAGAATGATGCTTATTTGGATGAAAAGGCGTGAATATGTGAAGAAAATGGCCAAGTCGAAGATCAAGACACTCAAAGGCTGGAAGTGCACCAGGCGGCGTCCGAACAAAAAGGCGTCGTCCCATAATTGTGATGACTCGAGTTGAATTTGCTATTTTGCACTGACATCGGGCTTTGAAGGTAGGCGTCACGAAGACCTTTCCTCGGGCGGCCTAGATCCGATTCGAGCGGCGTTAGAAGTGAAGGCGGCGGTGTCACAACCACAGCGTTGACTTGGCGAGCGAAACCTAATGGCGATCGGCGGCGTCACAATTAAAAGGTGGCGCCGTCGCGGTTGTAACTCTATATAGAATTCGATTTTTAGAATTTTAGAGAGGTAGATTTGTGGAGTAAAAACCTAAAATGATTCTTTTCCGGTTTGGGCAGTATCTTGGGGTTCTCATACCCTATTTTACATCAAGATAAGTTATTTACTTCATTGATTTCATTATGTGTTCAATTGTATGTGTGTACGCTTGCATGTTTACTATGTCCGGCTAATTTACTTATGTGTTTGCCTAGATCCATGAAACCTAGTTATTAATTATTGATTGGTTGTCTCTTATCTTAATTAATTGGCTTAGGATTGGAATAGGCTATCGTTGTATTTTTAATGCTTGAGTAATCTTTGTGAACCTTAGTTTATAATCGCCTAGAGTAATTGTAGGCTAAAATCCAAAAGATAACCTTGAGTTAGTTTATGAATCCTAGAGATTTTTAGGCAATAACCTTAAGGTATTCTCGAAGAGTTAGGGAGAAAAGCATACCCTACGACCTTAGAAGACACAACACGTTAAGAATAAGGGCGTGATAATTCAACCATCAATAAAAATATAACTAGGGAGTAATAGTATCTAGGTAGACACATTTTTAATCATCATCACGAGCACCTGATAGACATAGACTACCCTTAGTTTAGTTAATTAGATAATTAGATAGTAGAGTAATCGGTGAAGTACCACCCCAATCCATACAGAGATCGTGCTTTCATTTTCTAAAAATATAAAAAGATAAAAAATAATCTTCCTCAACCTGACCTTAGCGTAGTAATTTCTCACTAGCATTCCTATTCCCCTGAAGACGATATCAATCCAGAACTTACCACAATACTACACTACAACGATTAGGTTCTTTGCTGGGTGGTTGAAAAAACTTCGAAGAAAATGAAGTTTCCCTTGACCCCGAGCAGCGCGTTATGCGGCGTATCGAGAACTCACGGCTACTACGGACCTTGTCCTGCGTGCATGCCTTGAAGAACCACCATAATTTCTCTTAACACATACTTAGCTTGAAGGGCTGTGGCGCCGTAACCATGGTCGAAAAGATTTCTTATAAAGTATCCGTTGACTACGCAAATCTTTGTGATTTTCTTTTAACTTCTCGTTCTTTCTCTTTTTCGGGAGGGGCGTCTCTTTTCGGTATTCATATATCGATTGTCATCCATGTGTACCCTCTTCTTCCGTGAGTATGCACGACGGTGTCTCTTCTATTGACTTTTGGTGAGCTCTTACTTAATACTTGCTTTTTAGATGTGAAAAGCTAGTAAAGCCATTTGCTTAGAAGTGCCTTTTTGTTTAAACCACAGGCACTTGTTTGATTCGGAACATCGGAAGATTTTTAGAAGTTCCTACTTTTTCTAGATATTGAATCATTCTGATTCTTTTGCAATATATTCCATTGACTTGATTTGCCACAGTTTTGAGTCTCGTTTTCTTGCAAGTTCTTGACTCCCATTTTTTGCCTTCTCAGTAACCCGGCTATCAAGGCTTCGTATTCGGCCGTTGTTTGTTGTGTTGAAACCGAACCTTAGAGTGTAAATAAGCGCTTAGTCACGAGGTGCATCGATATGAGACACGCTCATGACCGTCTATGCAAGATGAGCCATCCGTGAGCAGGGACCCATGGTTGCGGAAGTTCCTCTTCTTCCATTGGTTAATCTTCTTCATCATCCTTTGGAAGCTACTATGAAGTCCGCTAGAATCATCCTTTGATGGATGTTCTTGAGTACATCTTGTATGTCATACTCCCCGATTCAATGCTCCATTTTGTAATCTGCAACCGGTCTTGATGGTATTTGATAAGATCGTTTATAAGCTCGACTAGGGATCAATAACAAAGACTAATAACATGCGACGGAATAAACTAATCAATTATTTGTTATTGAACAAGGTTTTTATCACCATAAACTAACTAACTATAGGCGTTTATAGGAACACGTCTACTAACTAAACTAATAACCTGGCGTTTACAAGACTATCGCCTAGGACACTGTGTACGCTTTAAGTCTACATCTTGGAAGACTTATTTAAAACCTACACCTATGTCCTCTTTATATACTAGAGGATTAGGGTTTACAAAATACTACAAAGGACTAATAAATAAAACTTCTTTTGCAAGCAAGTCCTTCCATCTTTTGTAGGTTTCCTTGCATCGTAGTAAGTCCTCTTGTTTCATTCTTTTTGTCTTATCAACTCGAGCGTATAATTCCCAACAATCTTCCCCAGTTGATAATGACAAAACCATTCTTGAATGAACTTCCACTGAGCAGTAGAAATTGAGATCGGGGATCTCACCATGGATAAACAAGTATGTCTTCGCTGTCTTCCCTTAATCCATGTCATGCCTACTCAACATCTCTTCCCTTTTTGTTATTATCAAATAGGAGCGATGCAAATAATGATCTTGACCACTTAGACCAATATCATACTTCAATCTAAGCGGTCAATGTTTGAATTGCCCTCCATGAAGAACACCAAATGCTTACTAAAATGAATCCAAAGCGATGAAAACTCAACTAGCGGTAGTAATAATGATCGACGATGGTAAAATCAAACACTTCCCTTGGGTGGAGCATGAACATCAAATGATTCTTGAATCTGTAGCTCCTTGTAATGATCACTTGTGAAAATCAAATATAACGAACTTGATGAAGAAGTAAAATAACCCGACTTGTATCTTATATCTTGCCTATAGATGACATTGAGCGTATACCTATGTATAGGGAGACCTCAATCTCTTGACGATAATCACCGAGCCAATAACGTCGCTCCTTTAAGTGTTATGTCAATTCTTTGTCATAATCATTGAGCACAAACAAGTTACCTCACTGCTAAAGGTATGATAAAATCGTGTCCAAGTAATTACTTCTTGGCTGAATAAGTGATAAATAATCATAACCGTAATCGATTCTTCAATAAAATCAACTGAGCTTTTAAAATCTTTTAAAAACAAAAATTCAAACTCCTTGTGTGTGTGAACGAATCTCCTTGTGTGTGTGTCGCCAAAAATCCATAACAATAATTATGCTCAACTTCCCCTCAAGTCCAAAACCATACAAGAATCAAAAGCCATTTGTTGTCCGATATCGAATGATATATGCAGTATAAACAAATCTTTCTCGGACGAACTTAGCAGTACAAACTATTAGCGTACAGGATGCAAATTAATTTTCTTCAACCAATAGGAATTACAATACCTATTGTCGCACAAGAAAAACCTTCATATTGATTTAACTTCCTCGTACATTCAACATCCACTCATTAGTACAAGGTTATATACTAATTAATATACACCATGAACGAATTTCTCATCACATTTAAATCTTGTACCCACCAATCAGATCGTGGCCTCTTTAAAGTGCACAACTCCATTGGCACATGGCATCCTTAATAAATAATACGAGGTAATTTCACTTTAAAAAAACGTCAATCAGATCTTCTACCCACTTTAATAGATAATCAGTCCCCTTGCCACAATCTATTATAATATAACTTGAATTCACCAATTCATGATTCACTTCACACAGCTACGTTTGTCGACAACTAAAACCTTGGTACACCCTTTAGCTGTTGGGACCATGTGACATATTTGTGAACATCCTTAGCAAACACGTGAGCAGCTTCCATCTTGATGTAGACAATACTAAATATCAACGCATATGCTCACATGTTGATCCATACGGTCCTCCAATTACAATACTAACGCATATGCTCCAACGTCACCATAAACCCGTTTCAGTTTACCATGGAGTAGTAATGATCAATGATCAGCAAAGTGGCAGTAGAGACATGTCGACAGCACTGAATATATACGAGCAGTAGTTACATAATATCGAAGATCATGTAATATCGAATCTGTAGTCACGTCTTAATCTCTCTCCATATCATGAACAAAATCAATCTCAACAGTGGCAGATGAGTAGCAGCAGTATAGAATAATGAGGTCATGAGGTCGCATTAGTTACGTAGCAGTAGGAATTATAACATACGTCTTCGTTTCGAACTCCATCCAATCAATCATAGCGTAATCAACAATTACCAAACTTTCTTTTAGTGTATTCCCAGCAGTAGATATAAATCATGTGATACACAGCAGTATGAATAACGTGGCAATACAAATAACCCTTCCTTTATTAAACGTACCAATACCAATCTGAGTTCCAAAACCTTTTCTATCCGATATCTGATAACGCTAGCAATACTAGCATTAAATATGAAACCAATATTAACTATGTCACATATGATCCATTGCTTACAAATCAAACCAAACATCCAGATGCATGTATACGAATATGATCGTCCTATCCAAATAATATCCACCAATTAGATGAGCAAAAACCCCATGTGTGGACCAACAGTATATCCACCAACCCATATTGAATAATAGGCAATACTTGCAGTCTTCGAATAGCATATGAGACCGACCCATGATTTTAGAAAATAACCAATCAACAACCATATTAAGCAAACCCTAGATCATACAGCTTACTTTTTCAAATCACATAACAAGAATCCAATTATCCAAAACCTTGTTCAAGTCACGATCAATAACCTGCTTCTCAACCAGATTAAATGATGCTTTGAAACCATAAGCATACTTTGATAATATTAGGGTTTCGACAACCACAAACAAGCAAACCATACTCAAAAATAGTGATCATTAAAGTTCATTGAATTAGGGTTTGATAGTACTCTTTAATACACTCAATTGAATGAAAACCTTAAAAACCTGAAAAATTCGATTTTGAAAACCTCCTTTGACCAACTTGAGTTAATATCTTTTGATTGAGAGATCGGATCGGCGATCCTCCGGTGGAAAGTTAGATATTCTGATGAAAGCTATATAATATAATCTGGCTTGGGACAAAATTTATTATTTAAAGAGTTATTAATTAATCGATAAATTAATAATTATTAATTTATATATTATGACTGTTATTGGAATTAATAAAGATGATATCGATGAAGAAGATGATGAAAGTTCTACAATGGAGCCCCCGGCGAAGCGAAGCTATTAAAGCGGCAATCACATTGAACAATTTCTTGTTGAGCTATGAAAACAACACCGAAGTTCTTACCAAGCTAAAGAGAATTAGAGGCGAGATTAGAGGAAATTGATTTCAACAAAAACAAAAACAATTGAGTCGTTTTTCGAAAGCAGCATCGTCGTTCATGTAATATGCTATATATAAGGAATTATTAATTTATATTTTATATGGGGTCTTAAGAAATTATCAAAATGTATTATCTTATAATTTTAGCGAATTATTAATTTAGCACACTATCACAGTCGGGACTGACAAAAAATATTATCTTAGAGTTTATTAAATAATCGGTATTAATTTATCAAGTTTCTACTGTATATAGAGAACATCCACCTAAAATTTCGTCACGATCCAACGGTTAACGGAAAACTTATGCCCTCTTTAAAGCAGTCTTTGCAGTATATCGAAAATTCGGACTCAAATTTTTTAATCTTTCGCCATTCTTGACCAATAAAACCTTGTAGATCCCATATCAAGGCTCGCTCTTATACCAATTGATAAGATCATTTATAAGCTCATTAGGGATCGATAACAAAGACTAATAACATGCGCGTGGAATAAACTAATCAATTCTTTGTTATTGAACAAGGTTATTATCGCATAAACTAACTAACTAACTATAGGCGTTTATAGGAACACGTCTCTAACTAAACTAATAACCTAGGCGTTTACAAGACTATCGCTAGGGCCGCTGCTCACCTTTAAGTCGACTACATCTTGGAAGACTTATTTAAAACTACACTATGTCTCTCTTTATATACTAGAGGATTAGGGTTTACAAAATACTACAAATGACTAATAAATAAAACTTCTTTTGCAAGCAAGTCCTTCCATCTTTTGTAGGTTTCCTTGTCGTATTAAGTCCCTCTTGTTTCATTCTTTTGTCTTATCAACTCAAGCGTATAATTCAGCAGTGTTGCTTGATTGTTTGGTCGTGATGACTACTAGTATGTGCTTGAAAATACCTCTTGATCGTTTTGTAGCGTGCACGGAGATAAAACTAATTTTTCCATTGGTGTGTAATTTATTTTCGGTCTCATGAGACTCATTCCATAAAGTATATCTTGGCGTCATTTACCTTCCCTTTATGTCATCGGACATTGCCGACTTCTTTCTTCTTTGCCGGTATATTATCGGTTCTTCTTTTCTTGAGGTGCGGTTAGGGTAGGAGGTTCTTGTATTCTTCATGCAGCTTAAAAGCTTCCTCGCCTCTTGCGTCCATTGAAAGTCGCTCTTTTTGTACACTTTTAAGTGTTTTAAGAATAGTAGTGACTTTTCGGTAGTTTAAGAATCTATTCAAACTTGCAAGTTTCCATTCGGTCTTTGAGCGTCTTTGAGGCATTTAGGAGATGGGAGTTTTAGTACGGCTCACCTTTTTACAGGCATACTTTTATTCCTTTAGTGTTTACTGTATACCCTAAGAACATTCCTTCCTCCATTCCGAAAGGGTACTTCTTGGGATTTAGCTTCATGTTTATTTCCCTTAACGTTTTGAAAGTTTCGTTATGTCCACTTATTATTTCTTCTTAGAAGCGGCTTTTGATTACCAAGTCATCGACATATACTTCTAGGTTTCTACCAATTTTTTGTGGAAAGCTTTGTCTACTAGCTGTTGGTATGTTGCTCCTGCGTTTTTAGTCCGAACGACATCTTAGTGTAGAAATATTCCTTGGTTTGTGATGAAGGCATTTTTCCTCATCTATTTTGCCATCTGGATTTGGTGATAGCCTTTGTATCGTCGGGAAGCATTTAAAGGGTATCCGAGTGACTCAACTTTCCAATCTATCTGCAGTAGCAGGTAACCATCTTTGGCGAGGCTTTATTAAGGTCCTTGAAGTCAGCGCGCATTCTCCAGCTTCCATCATGTTTTGCTACCATTCTGGGTTGGCTAGCTTGGTGTGGTAATGTCACTTCCTTCATGATTCTGCATCCATAAGTTTCTCTACTTCTTAGCATATTGCCTTGCTCCTTTCGGTGCTTGACCTCTTTTCTTTTTGGTATTGGGTATACCCTTCTCGTATGTTTAAGTTATGTTACGCTATGTGTCTTGGAACACCGTCGTATCGGCTAGACACGAGCGAATATACCCAGTTGTGCTTATTGGTCGCATAGCTTCTTTCTTCCATCATCAGATAGGGTTGACCGATAGCTATTGTTTGTTACGGATGTTACGGATGCATTGCCACGTGTATTCACTTTTCAATTTGCTTTTCCATCACGGGCTGCGGTGTTGGTTCGAAAACCATGGTACATTCTAACGAGACCATTTTGCTACTGCGAATTGTGAGCTCTCCGCCTTCTACCGGGATATTTATCATTCCATGTGCCGTTGAAGGTACGGCATGTAGTTTTCGCACCCCTGGCCTTCCTATAATCCCGTTATATGGCGATTGGGACCTTACCACCACGAAGTTCATCCATCTTGATGCAGATGCTCGTCGTCCCCAATTTTGGTTAAAGCGATATTTTCCCAATTGGCCATATTACTTCTCATTTGAACCCGTAAGGGGAGTTGTGGTGACACCATTGCCTTTTATTTGGTAGACCTTTGAAGCAATGTTCATATAGGACTTACGATCAGGAACCTCCGTCGACATACATTCGATGCATAAAGTGTCCGCTATCTACGCCTCGATGACCATTGGTTCGTCATTTCCTTCTTCTTCCGTGAGTGATGGGAATGAAATGTTCTGGTTTGGGGAAAGGTTTTGTGTAATTTTTTGTCTTATTACCCGCTGCTGAAATTGCACCATCAGGATTGCAAGAGGTTTATCTTTTCCTGACGTTTCCCCTTTTTTAGGTGCTTTGGACTGATCCTTGCCACTATTTTGTTTAAGTTCCTTTATCACATTTGACAGCTTTCCGGTTCTCAACAGTTCTTCTATCTGTCTTTTGAGGTGCATGCATTCGTCCAGTGTTATGTCCTCTTACCAGTGGAACTTCGCAATATTTGTTGGCGTTTCTTTTCTCGATCGATGTAAGCATTGGAGGAGGGTTTGAATTTTCCTTTTCCAATGCCAATATTTCTTTGGGTGTTTTTAAAGAAGAGTGAACCTATCACCTTGGAGATGCATCGGAGTTGACACATCTCTCTTGAAGCCTTGCATCAGGACTCATGCGGTTTCCATTGCATGGGGTGGCGTCCTCCTTTTTCGTGATTGCCAGTGACTACCTCCCGCGGAGAAGATCGGTTACCTCATCATCTCGTCCACCGATTTGGGTATATTATCATGTAGTCTCTTAATTAACTCGGGATTAGTGATTCCATGCATGAAGGCTGGAAACCTTCATGACTTAGGACTTCTTTGACATCCTACTTTCCACTTGAATCTTTTCACAGATTCCTCGTGGTTTCTCCTTCCTTTTGTTTGATATGATGAGTTCCACTGGATCCTTTATGCACTTCTTTTGTTGAAGGAAGTTTGACAAGAAGACTTACTTTAGTTAATCATGTTGTCTCTGGATTACTGGTGGGAGATCGTCGAACACACCTAGCAGATTCGGTGAGGGTAGAGTTGAACATGTGGCACCATGTTGGCATAATGACGTTTCTACCTTTCTTGTTGCTTGAAAAATTTTGAGGTGATCTTACGGGTCTTCACTTCCATCATTATGTCTTTCGTTGGTAGGCATTCGCGTCTTAGGCATGTCGAAATAGCGAATGCGTGGAGTGAGCAGTCGGTATCCTTGCACGCCCATGGCCTAGCTAAGTCGTCATTCTCGACATCAGACTTTTGCCTCTTTGACCACGAACTCCGGTGTTCATCTCCGTTTTCTTAACCGTCTTGGAATTGGTCCTTGTGAGTATGTTTGACTACATTCGTATCCTCGAATAGGGTTCGTTCTTGGCGAAGAGGAATGCTAGTGAGTGCCCACATCTCTTGGATCGCAGCGTTTAGTTTCTCTGTGATTCGGAACACATGGAATACTCGTCTCTGTTTCAAGCCTTTAACGCACTTTTGCGTAACCTTACGAACACTTCTTCCTTCCGGCGGTTTTCTTCGCGGCGATACGGACACAAGCTAACCACTGCGAATGGCTAACCGTAATGCACTTAAAACAGTTCAAACACTAATGCAATTAAGATCAGAGGAATATAGGAATTCCGGGTCGTTAAGTCCACGGAGGATGAATTGGTGTATAAACACTTCGGATGATAGAATGATCACTAAGGATAGTGATCGAAAGGTTTGGATGGATAATTACCTAAAGAAAAGATCTACAAATAAAGCGACTTAAATGCAAATTAAGAAAATTAAAAGTTAAAATATATTAAATAAACGCTATCACTATTTTTACGGATCGATGAACGTTTATTTTATAAAACCTAAAACATACGTTTAAATAAAATTACGTAAACGTACAAAATAAAACGTGAGTTCTAAGAAATAAAAGGCCTATAAATATGAAAATGACATTTTACAATCCTAATAATAAAAGAAAATTATTAGAAAAGAAAATTATTTTTACAACTATTTATTTAATTATTATTAATTAAAACTATTTATTAAGTATTTAAAATACACTAAAATACAAGAAAATACAAAATTAACCTAGAAAAATGAAATTATAACTTAGAAAAGTCTAAAATATGATAAAACTTATTTTAAAACTGAAAATATATTTTTAAGACTTTATATGTATTTATTATTAATTTAAAACTATTTAAAACTAATTAAAATGCTAAAAAATACTATTTAAACCAAGAAAATTATGGAAAAATACTTTTTATTACTTTTATATTTATCTTAACCTAAGAAAATTGAAAAATTATTTTTAAGCTTTTTCGATTTTTTAGTATTAAAAATTATTTAAAAGGATTAAAAACTAGTTTAAATAATGAAAAATAGCAAACGATTGAAGGAAAAATATGAAAATTCAGGAAAATGTTAAAATATTATTCTAAGTTCATAAAAATATAAAAACATATGCTTATGTGGAGGAAAAGCAATCGATGTACAACGCTTATTAATAAGCAATTTAAATTAAGCTATAAGCCACAAATGAGTACCGGTGAACACGAAGTTAAATAATGCTATATTAAACCTATCTTAACCATTTAACAGTAATTTAAATCACTAAAGAAGCTTAAGTTGGTTTTGAGCTTATTGGCTTATTTAAGCAAAACAGTGATCAAGGGGCACCTTTAAGCTATTGCATAAGCTAAACAAGTGAGCTAAATGGAAAAACAGATATAGGGACTAAAAGTAGACCTGGCCTACTATACTTGGACCAAAAATCAGCTCCTCACAAGCTTCAATGAAGCTTGTGCAAGGGCTGCAAGTTGCCTGAATTCACACTCAATATTAGCTGAGTGTGAGACAGAGCAAATCAGCTCTAAAAGAGAGCTTATTCAGAGCTTATAGGAACTAGAAAAAATTACACAAAAATCATTTTTAGAAACTAGACCAACTGAACTAGGACATATCCCAATTTCACTGATTTTGGTTCAGAAATAAATCCATGAAAATTCAACCTAGATTTGCAAAAACTGGAAATGACAATTTTGACTATTTTCTGAGACAGTTATGAACTTTGACTTTTGTGAGATTTAAACTTAATCTATGGACTGATTATGATGTTTAGTGATAAAATGAAACTGAATCAAGGTACATTACTGATTTCTACACATGAATCAATCTTTTGATATGCAAAATTTCAACAGATGTGACTTAAGACAGATTCAATAGTGATTTGACTATTTGAGTTCTAAGGTACAATTTAATGACTGAAACTGACTTAATAAGACTAAAATAGACTCATGCAACCTAAAACTACTTAAGCCAGAGCTTCTATCTCAGATTTTTCCACAGATCCAAACACCCCTTATCAAAACTGATTTGAAGATTTAAACATGCAAATGATATATTGAGATTAGAAAACTGAATTATAAGAACATTTAATATTATAAAAGACTGATTTAAGCTTATAAACACTAATAATAACAACAAAGACCTTGAAATTACTTATTATGCAAAATTACTAGTGAAAACTGAAAACTAAGTGACTGAGGAAATTACAGAACAAGTTTGCAATATTACTCAATAGAATCACTAATACACACCAAATAAACACAAAAACACGAGATGAGCAATAATAAGCAACCGAACGGTAAAATACTAAAATTAAGAAAATTGGCTTACAAATGAAACATGGTGAGAATAAGGAACCAAGGCTCAAGACACCATCCTATTACTCCCCTTGGAGTTCTTAACCCATAACAATTCAAAAGATACCTTGATCCAATGTTTATCCTTTATTCAACTGATTTTTATTTTATAACTATTTATTTGTATTTTGATATTTTTAATTAAAATGGTTTTCTTGCTTTTAAAGGTATATAAAAGATCATAAATAAGTGATATGAGCTTGAAGAAACATGAAACTACAACATTAGACAGTTTCAAATGAACTTGTCAAATTCACTCAAAAATGCTAAAATTGAGTTTAAACTTGTTAACTGAAATAAATAATTGTAATAGGTTTAGATTACATTAAAACTTTATCAATACAACTTGGAAGCTGAAAAATACACTGGAATTTAAAGTTACACTAAAAACGACTACCTACTCTAAACTAAAATTAACTACTTAGCCTTCTCAGCTTCATTTCTTCTATTTATTCAACAAAAAGGGTTCTTGCTGGCACTCTGAGTGTTTCCCACCTCAATCCAACCATTGGATTCATCCAGCTAATCAAAATTGACAAATGTCAATTTTGGCGGGAAAAGTCATGAGCAGGTTTATCTAATTAAGGGATTTTGGACTTTGTGGAGGTGGAGGGGTTGGTAAGCAGTGGGAAGAGTGAGGTGGAAAGGTGTTGGTACAGGTGGTAGCACAGTGGAGTGGAATGGCCGGAGCAGGTGGTGGGAGGTTGAGGATGAACAAGACCGGTTTTTAATTTAAACACCGGTCGGGTTTGGGCTTGGGTTGGTTGGGCCGGTGGGTTTTTGGACTTTGGATTAATATCAAAGGTCCATTTGGTTTAGTTTAACAACAAGGACCAAATTTGTAATTCTGCCAAAGTTGAAGGGCTGATCTTGAACATTTTCCAAAGCTCTCTCAAGGATCAAAACTGCCAAATGTGATTAGTACAAGGACCACTTTGGTTATTTTCCATTTTTAAACCTTAAGGACCTATTATGTAATTTTCTGAAACTTGAAGGGTTAAACTTGTAATTTTCCAAAAGTTTATCATAAGGACCAATTTTGTCATTTATTAATAGTATAAGGTTTATTTTGATTATTTTCTAATTTTAAAACCTTAAGGACTATTTTTGACACTTTTGCAAAGTTGAGGGACTAAAGTTGTAATTTTGTGATTTTAAACTTCAAAGGATTATTTTGAACAACTTGTGAATCCCAAGGACCTAAAATGATATTTTACAAGTTTTTGAATTACCAGGACTGATTTTGACAACTTTTGAAACTTGGGGACTAAAGCGCCAATTATGCAAACTTGATCGTTTTCATCGATTTTGATGTTTTGCATTTAAAACATATAAAACACTTGTTTGTGATATTTTTATCATTTTGAAGCATTTCGAGTGTTTTCGGATGTTTTGGCATTTTAAACGATATAAAATATATGTGTTTTAGACACATATCAAATCCCACACTAAACTATTGCTAGTCCCTAGCAATGATTTATGAAAACTTAATGGATTTTATCTCTTTACCAAAAGCCATTACTTCGGAGTAGCCAATTGTTTTAGTTCAAGTAAGAACTTTGGCACAATGATAACCAAATGATTTTGAGCAAATCATAAGTCGTCAACGGATTTGATTTGTCTTTACCGAAGCCGTTTGCTACGGACTAGCCAACTCTTAGATAAATTATCAATATTATCTTTGGTGAGCCGATTACCAATTATGGATTTCAAGCGCCTTTACCACAAGCCATAAACTTGCGGGCTAGCCAACTCTTCACTAATTAGGATATGGTGAGTTGAATACCATACAATTTTGGGCAAATTGCAAGCCATAAACGGATTTGAGATATCTTTACCAAGAGCCGTTTGCTCTGGATTAGCCAATCCTTATGTGGGTTAGACATGGTGGATGATTACCATTTGTTGTGTTTAGTACATAGTACTTCCACTAAATAAAAATTTTAAAATTTGGCCATTTTGGGGAAAAAGGGACTAAAAGGGTACATTTATGATCAAATTCGCGAATTTCCACACTTAGAAATGAATATTGTCCTCAATATTCAAAGTACCACTGTTATGCGAAACTTAGAACATAAAAAACAACATTACTATCTAAGTGTAGAAACACAACAATTATTCTCTTTTTAATATTTACAATTTTCATTTATTTTCAAAATCTATATACAACATGTGGGGCATCTCCCCACACTAGGGTGGTACACGGGTGAAAACCCATGTTTAGCTCTTGTTTTTGATTACCGAGTCGCTAGCTTGACTCGACCCCAATTAATTTGTTCATGGGGAAGCAAGTGGAAGAGACAATCTCCATCGGACTTTCATTCAAGATGTTTATATAAACATTGAAGTACGTGAAAGTTCCACACCGATGAGATATACACAGAACCGGCTCAAAAATGATAAATGAAAATGCCGGGGTCAAAGATAATGTCTTCATTCCTGAAGGAGTGAAGAATAGGAGAGGCCACGGGATAGGTGAAGAAGAGAAAGAAAGTCATGATAATAATCTTGACTAACTCATCATCATCATAAGGAGAATTCATAGTTTCATGAATCTCATCTTTTAAGCTCAATTGGTCTAGACATATCCCGGTGTGTCTAGATCAAAGTAGAAGTTATCATACTCCGGTAGAGATATGATATGAGTGAGTTCACAGGAGAACTCCTCAAAGGAAAATGATTCATATTCGAGATTGATTTGAATGAGTTCAATGGGGAACTCATCAAAAGTAAATGATTCATAATCGGGGAGAATTATGAGAATGAGAAGTGGTAATACCACTAATCTTCTCTCCCATATGATCAAAATGGAACGTTTGCAATTCGGAATAGAATCATTGAACAAAAGTTCACTATCCTCTAAGGGATAGGATATGAAGTAGGCTCTTCATTAAAAGCCTCGATTCTAGAAATGAGAAGATTAACATTCAATAATGTAAGACGAAGAGCTTCGTCTTGGATTATTCTTCATCATTCTCTTCTCCTAAGTCGACAAGCTCGAAGGTAATTCACCCACATAACTTATGTCTCCACAAGATAAAGAATAGTCCTCATCGAATCGAGAACATCTTAACATGATTACTTGGAAAGACAAGAGGAGGAGGGATATCACACACATGATCGATAATTCCATGTGACTCTCTTGGGATTGGGACAAGGTCCTCAACACTAGACTTTATGAATTCGTCCGATTCCTTTTCAGGAACAGTGTCAAGAAGCTCATCCCCCATGCTTAGAGAGTGAGTGTGAACCTCGGGTGTGATAGCGATGGCGAGGGAGTTGAGAAGGACTAGCAGTTATGGATTCTACAAGAGCTAGTGATTCGGTCATATTCTTTTCTCCCCGTATTTCCACGGATGGAATCTCAACCGATGAACTTGATGAATAAAATTGTAGAATATCAAGGGTATCTTCATCATCATCGTCATCGAGAATGAAATGGAATTGAGAGCTAGATTTGAATGCTTTTGTAGTGCAATTGATTCCCTAATAGTGTTTTCAATGGCAATCTGGGAATCTAATTTAGCATCCGTTCCTCGCCTAACAATTCTTCCATGGATTTCTCATGTGACATAGCCGACTCCTCCTTAAGTTCTTTTAATAACTCAAGACTCTTCAATGTTGTCTTAGAAGGTCCTCAAGCTCGTAGTTTCATGAGGAGTTGCTTGAATCATTTGGTATTGTGGAGGTTGGTCTTGATATGAAGAGTCGTAATTGTTA
This sequence comes from Chrysanthemum lavandulifolium, assembly GCA_022545495.1. Classification (NCBI taxonomy): domain Eukaryota; kingdom Viridiplantae; phylum Streptophyta; class Magnoliopsida; order Asterales; family Asteraceae; genus Chrysanthemum; species Chrysanthemum lavandulifolium. The sequence goes on from JAHFWF010000084.1 coordinate 45,953, forward strand.
CAAGGAAATGGATTCCTGTTTGACAATCCGAGCTAGAGTGTGGACCTCCACAATACCACAACAAGAAAGCTGATGCGGTGTGAGTTATGTGTGTTGTTGTCATAATTGTTATCGGGAACTTGCTCATAGACAAGCGTGTTTCCGATTGACAATCGAGGACCTCCACAAAAAGCGTAGTGTGAACCACGGGTGTGGTGGGTACTTAGAAACATTTGACATTAAATGAAAGGATCATAATCAAATGATTCTCAAACAACTGTCGGTATCATTACCACACGATGGAATAAATCGGTTGTGTTATGGTAGGAATAGGGATCTTGGTTATGAGATGGAATCCGTTTCAACGATTCCACCATGCTATAAGACTCGGGCGATTACCACCATTATAAGGACCACCACACCATTGACAATCAAGAGGGTGAGGATAAGACATAGAAAGAATCAAAGGTTTACAAGAGGGTAAGAAATGAAGAATCAAAGATGTGAGAGGGTAAAGATGGATATTTTTGGATCAATTTTGAATAAACATTTTGTAAAACAAAAATGAAAATATTTTGGGTTTATTAACACTTTAGGAAAAGTGTTAATGAATTTTTGATTTTGATTAACTTTACAAAGAAAAAAACATTTACAAAAGGTGGTATATGTGCAAGAATGGATGCGGAAATGCTTAAAACACGCTTATGTGCAAATACTGGTCCGGAAATGCTTCCCTAAAGCAAGCGCCAAAATTTGATCGGTGCAAAGCATCAGTTAATCACACAAGCTAACCACATGAATGACCAACCGTAAGAAACTTAAAGCAGTTCAAACACTAATGCAATTAAGATCGAGGAATATAGGGAATTCCTGGGTCGTTAAGTCCCACGGAGGATGAATTGGTGTATAAACACTTGATCAGATGATAGAATGATCACTAAGGATAGTGATCAGTAAGGTTTTGGGTGGATAATTACCTAAAGAAAAGATTTACAAATAACAGCGACTTAAATGCAAATTAAGAAAATTAAAAAAGTTAAAATATATTAAATAAACGCTATCACTATTTTTACAGATCGATGAACGTTTATTTTATAAAACCTAAAACATACGTTTAAATAAAAATTACGTAAACGTACAGAATAAATTGTGAGTTCTAAGAAATAAAAGGCCTATAAATATGAAAATGATATTTTTACAATCCTAATAATAAAAGAAAATTATTAGAAAAAGAAAATTATTTTTAAAACTATTTATTTAATTATTATTAATTAAAAACTATTTATTAAGTATTTAAAATACACTAAAATACAAGAAAATACAAAATTAACCTAGAAAAATGAAATTATAACTTAGAAAAGTCTAAAATATGATAAAACTTATTTTAAAACTGAAAATATATTTTTAAGACTTTATATGTATTTATTATTAATTTAAAACTATTTAAAACTAATTAAAATGCTAAAAAATACTATTTAAACCAAGAAAATTATGGAAAAATACTTTTTATTACTTTTATATTTATCTTAACCTAAGAAAATTGAAAAATTATTTTTTTAAGCTTTTTCTGATTTTTTAGTATTAAAAATTATTTAAAAAGGATTAAAAACTAGTTTAAATAATGAAAAATACTAAACAGTGAAGGAAAAATCTGAAAAATTCAGGAAAATGTTAAAATATTATTCTAAGTTCATAAAAAATATAAAAACATATGCTTATGTGGAGGAAAAAGCAACTGCTGTACAACTTCTTATTAATAAGCAATCCAAATTAAGCTATAAGCCACAAATGAGTACCAGCTGAACACAGAAGTTAAATAATGCTATATTAAACCTATCTTAACCATTTAACAGTAATTTAAATCACTAAAGAAGCTTAAGTTGGTTTTGAGCTTATTGGCTTATTTAAGCAAAACAGTGATCAAGGGGCACCTTTAAGCTATTGCATAAGCTAAACAAGTGAGCTAAATGGAAAAATAGATATAGGGACTAAAAGTAGACCTGGCCTACTATACTTGGACCAAAAATCAGCTCCTCACAAGCTTCAATGAAGCTTTGCAAAGGCCAAGTTGCTCAATTCACACTCAATATTAGGTGGGTGTGAGACAGCAAATCGACTCTAAAAGAGAGCTTATTCGAGCTTATAGGAACTAGAAAAATTACACAAAAATCATTTTAGAAACTAGACCAATGAACTAGGACATATCCCAATTTCATCGATTTTGGTTCGAAATAAATCCATGAAAATTCAACCTAGATTTGCAAAACCGGAAATGACAATTTTGACTATTTTACGAGACAGTTATGAACTTTGACTTTTGTGAGATTTAAACTTAATCTATGGATGATTATGATGTTTAGTGATAAAATGAAACCGAATCAAGGTACATTCTTGATTTCTACACATGAATCAATCTTTTGATATGCAAAATTTCAACAGATGTGACTTAAGATGATTCAATAGTGATTTGACTATTTGAGTTCTAAGGTACAATTTAATGACCTAAACCGACTTAATAAGACTAAAATAGACTCATGCAACCTAAAACTACTTAAGCCGAGCTTCTATCTCGATTTTCCACGATCCAAACACCCTTATCAAAACGGTTTGAAGATTTAAACATGCAAATGATATATTGAGATTAGAAAACTGAATTATAAGAACATTTAATATTATAAAAGACTGATTTAAGCTTATAAACACTAATAATAACAACAAAGACCTTGAAATTACTTATTATGCAAAATTACTAGTGAAGACTGAAAACTAAGTGACTGAGGAAATTACAGAACAAGTTTGCAATATTACTCAATAGAATCACTAATACACACCAAATAAACACAAAAAACACAGAGATGAGCAATAATAAGCAACTGAACAGTAAAATACTAAAATTAAGAAAATTGGCTTACAAATGAAACATGACTGAGAATAAGGAACCAAGGCTCAAGACACCATCCTATTACTCCCCTTGGAGTTCTTAACCCATAACAATTCAAAAGATACCTTGATCCAATGTTTATCCTTTATTCAACTGATTTTTTATTTTATAACTATTTATTTGTATTTTTGATATTTTTAATTAAAATGGTTTTCTTGCTTTTAAAGGTATATAAAAGATCATAAATAAGTGATATGAGCTTGAAGAAACATGAAACTACAACATTAGACAGTTTCAAATGAACTTGTCAAATTCACTCAAAATGCTAAAATTGAGTTTAAACTTGTTAAGCGAAATAAATAATTGTAATAGGTTTAGATTACATTAAAACTTTATCAATACAACTTGGAAGTGAAAAATACTTTGGAATTTAAAGTTACACTAAAAGCGACTACCTACTCTAAACTAAAATTAACTACTTAGCCTTCTCGACTTCATTTCTTCTATTTATTCAACAAAAGGGTTCTTCTTGGCACTCTGAGTGTTTCCCACCTCAATCCAACCATTGGATTCATCTAATTAATCAAAATTGACAAATGTCAAAATTGGCGGGAAAAAGTCATGGAGTTGGTTTATCTAATCAATGGATTTTGGACTTTGTGGAGGTGGAGGGTTGGTAAGCAGGTGGGAAGAGTGAGGTGGAAAGGTGAGGTGGAAGGTGGTAGCACGGTGTGGAGTGGAATGGTGGTAACGGTGGTGGGAGGTTGAGGATGAACAGTGCTAGCGGTTTTAATTTAATAACGGGGTCGGGTTTGGGCTTGGGTTGGTTGGGCATTGGGTTTTTGGATTGGGTTTAATAATCAAAGGTCCATTTGGTTTAGTTTAACAACAAGGACCAAATTTGTAATTCGCCAAAGTTGAAGGGCTGATCTTGAACATTTACAAAGCTCTCTCAAGGATCAAACCGCCAAATGTGATTAGTACAAGGACCACTTTGGTTATTTTCCATTTTAAACCTTAAGGACCTATTATGTAATTTTTGAAACTTGAAGGGGTTAAACTTGTAATTTTCCAAAAGTTTATCATAAGGACCAATTTTGTCATTTATTAATAGTACAAGGTTTATTTTGATAATTTTCTAATTTTAAAACCTTAAGGACTATTTTTGACACTTTTGCAAAGTTGAGGGACTAAAGTTGTAATTTTGTGATTTTAAACTTTAAAGGATTATTTTGAACAACTTGTGAATCCCAAGGACCTAAAATGATATTTTACAAGTTTTTGAATTACCGTGGACTGATTTTGACAACTTTTGAAACTTGGGGACTAAAGCGCCAATTATGCAAACTTGATACGTTTTCATCGATTTTGATGTTTTGCATTTAAAACATATAAAACACTTGTTTGTGATATTTTTATCATTTTGATGTCTTCTACAGCATCTGAGTCTGGACCATAGCCAATTTAGTCATTGGGCTTCTTGTGAGGCCGGGGTTTATACTCATTGGGCCCGGCCCAATGTATGTATAATGTATATAGGGCCTAGTAGGCTGTTATACATACTATATGTCATCGATATCTATCTAACTTATCGAGCTATAAGATTTATCCGTTGTTGAAGTATTCCATAGCTTATCAAGCGAGGAAGTCTTGAGTAATCCTCGAGACTTGAAAAATTGTTCCTTGTTGAAGTTCGATAGACCTTGAGTGCAAATTCGATAAACCCCTTTTTGAAAATTCAATAAACCATGTAGCAAGATCGATAAAACCGCTTTTCACCTGCAAATTTGATAAACCACATGTAAGTTTGATAAAACTTACGAAATTTTGAAACTTGATTTTGCAACCAAAACATGATTCTAAGTTTCTTTTGATCAAACACCTTTAAAAACACTTAGGGCTCGTTTGGTTCGTGTGGAATCCTAAGGATTACGGTGGAATGGAATCAATTCCATTTCATAACGTGTTTGGTTTGAAATTTTTAAGAATTTGGAATCGAATTCATTCGCCATCGTGTTTGGTTGGCAAGCGGAATGGAATGAAATTCCTTCAAAATCCCATATATATGGAATTCAACATTCCATGAAAATATGAGAGGATTGTTACTGATTGATGGATTCATATTATCTTTTTATTATTATTATTATTATTATTATTATTATTATTATTATTTATTTTCTTTTTATTTTTTACAAATCCACTTTCATTAAAAACAAAACCGTATATAATTCTGAGAAATTAGTGGGAGTAGCAAGCTATCCTGCTCCCACACCTTTCAGCTAAGCAAAACTAATCCTCTTGAAGATATGAGTGGCGCGCGCGTAATATCTTGAGTTAAAGAGAACTTCAGGATCCGTTTAAGTAAGGTCGTCATCTGTTCAAGTTCTCAGAAGAGAATGAAAGGGATGAATCCATATCCAATATTCGCATATTTGGCTCCTGACTTATCGCAACTTACACTTTGGCATCAATCACCACCGACACGACACAAAATCAATCATCTTGGTTTGCGTGATGGGAGCGCCACTTCGGATCGACACATCATCCCGCCTCCATCCGTTATTATTAATTTATTATAAGCGATCATTTATTATTATTATTTTTATTATAAGATCATTGATTTATTATTATTATTATTATTATTTTTTATAAACAACCACGTTATTAAGATTTAAAATTATTATCTATTTAAAATTGAATATAAATTATTATTTATTTAAAAAAATTTATTATTATTATATTTAAAAATTACTATTTATTTAAAATTAAATATAATTTATTTATAGCTTACTTTTTTAATTTATACTTTAAAATACAATTGTAATTTATATAAAAAAAATATTTAATACATTAATTTATATAATATTATTTAAAAAATTATTATTATTATTTGATAGGTAATTTATTTATTAAATAATATTTGGTTTATTAATCTTAAACTAAAACTAAATTTTAAATATTTTAATATAATTGTTTTTCTCATTTCATTCTTCCAACCAAACATGCGTTAATATTTGCAAATTTCAATTACATGATTTTAAATCATAAGGATTTCGATTTAACATTCCATTCCTTCATTCCAATTCCTTAAACAGATTCCACGTGGCCAAAACAACGTTCCGCAAAACCGACCGAGCCATGAAAGTTCAATAAAGGTTAGAACTTTAACGTTTATAACAAAATGTGAAGAAGTTTGATAAGTAGCTAAAACTTTTAAAATCGATAAGAAACTTTTGGCGTTTTGATGCACTCTTTTACCAAAGCTTACCAAGAAGTACTAGAACTATAAGAAAGACAACAACTTTAAACAATGAAAAGTAAAAATCGAAACTTTATAATGAAAAAGCTAACGTTTTATAAAAATAAACTCTTTCAAAGCTTCAACACAAACAACAAAACACAAACACTCACAATCGATTGTTTGGCGATTGATACCAACATGCAGATCTCGTATTATCATAACATCGTATATAGAGAGAGAAATTTAGAGAAAGTAGAGAAGTATGAGAGAATGGTGATGAATGATATTTTATTTCTCATGCTAAACATACTCACACACACTCTCGAATAAGAGTTATGGTTCGTCTATATTACAAAGAAAGCGCTAATGGGCTTTGAGGTGGACTTGGTTTTGTATGGATTAGACTAGTAGATGTTACAAGCAACATTCAACCTAGTATATTAAATAAGTCCTTAAGCACACCATTTAGTTATCTAACTATCTATTACAATATAACAAGGCTAACAAAACCCTAAACACACTTGATTAAATTAATTTGATTTTGTTGTTTTTGAGATCCGCAAATCGAAAAGGATGAAATGGGGAAAAGCGTTTTGTTGGGGCGGTCAAATAAACAGGAAAAGTGTTGGGGCAAGATAAGTCAACCAACTATTAGTCTTTTATTAAAAATAAATAAAAATAAAACAATGCCGTATAGGCAATATTACCGTGATTCGAAAGGTTAAAACATGCGAAATTAAACATATATAACCGATTACCAAACATAAGTAACCTATCTACAACGTTTGAAATTTTAATAATTTAAATAAATATTTTAGAAAACTTTAGTAACATTTTTGTCTATTAACCCGAAAGGTGTATGTGGCAGCCAATTCCAACTCATCTACGCAATTACATCCTACACTGAATACAGGGACCCATGTTTCATTGTCTTGTTCCCAGGCAAACATTTTTAGTGAAAATAGTAGTGTGGTACAAGTCATCTTTCATTCGGCTTATGATTTGTATGGATAACTCAGAAAAGATAAACGCAACAAATATATAAGGGAAAAAAAAAAGAAAAAGAAAAAGAAAAACGAGTCATATTACTCGCACCATTTTCATTTCTCCGGTCTCCACCATTTTTATAGGATTGGTTATTGGTACACTTTTAAAATGATTCTAATACTTTTTACTTTTCTTTTGTTTTTATTTTCTTTTTATTGTTATAATTTTGTTGTTATTATAAAAGCTGTTTAATAGAAAATCTGAAACTGAAAAAATATAAATTTCAATAAGTCAAGAATAAAACAAAAAAAATAAGAAGCATATGACCATTAAAAATTATTTTATCGTATTAATAAAGTGAGTAAAGCGTCAGAAATAAATGTGAAATATAAAATATAAAGTTTAACTAGCTTAAAAGCGAAGAAAACAAATGATATGAAAAAAAATTGTCTTGTCTTATGAATAAAATAAGTAAAAAGAGCAGGCGTTAAAAGATAGCGGCTTTTGTATTTTAGAGAAAGACAAACAAAAGATCCGCTCAAAAATCACATGATACTTAAATGATTAGATTTAGGAACATGTTTTATTTATTAATTAAAATAATGAATAATCAACATCACAATATCATTATGTGTTAGTATTACGTCTACCAGCATGAATTTGATAAACATAAAACTTACGAATATATAATATCCGGAAAAGTTGAGTAATTAACTGACGTGCACATTTTAAATTTTATTTCCACACTTTAATGTAAAAGCTGTTGAAGTAAAACGTTAATATTATACAAATATTTAACGTATAAATTGAAATGCCCCAATCTATACTTAAAATGTGCAAATCAATCATCTAAATTTACTAGATGCCATCGACAAAACCAAGAGCTAGAAATGAACCACATGTAAGACTAAAAGTAATAATGTGTGAGCGTTAATGCTTCATTAGCGTCAACTCTCACAATCAAACCATATTGATCAATCTTCGTGATAGAATACCTGGCTACATCACATAAATATACCTCGTTTTAGTGAAAATGCGTGGTTAAGGGTTTTTCTCATGTGAATTTTTACATTATCAAAAGATATTACATTTATTTTTCTTTTAACTTTTCTTCTCAACTGTTCAAAGCATATCTACTTCCCTCCTCCTTCAAACTTTCTTTTATATTATTGTTGAAAACATCCAAATACGATACACTATCTCAAATACACATACATCCTATCACAACAACTGATTAAATAAAATCTCTCCTATCAAAACAATTTTTCTCTCTCCTAAAAGTTTCGGGACTCAAGTCCCACAAGAGGTGCTTTTTGGATTTTCCCACAATTTGACGCAATAAGGGGGAGGGATTTTTTTCCCCGCTTGATTCCTTGAGGTATTTCCTGCTACACATCCTCCTACCTTAATAACAAACATACCCATGCTATACTCTCTTTCTTCACTTTACATATTATTATTAAATGACTAAATTTTGTTCGATGAGGCTGACCACCCAACCACCCAAAAATCCGAAGACCAAGCACGAACAACAGAATGTACATGTAGCAAGGGTGGTGCGTGGTTCATCACCAAACACAATTTGAAGTAAAACATAATGACAACCGTCATAACTTCCGATTTCCCCTCAAAACTAAAAAGTAATAAAATGACATTGTAAATTGTTTAGTGTTGTCTATTTGCACGGAAATAATATTAAAGTACGTGTGTTGTCCCTTAAGAAATACTTGAGGAACATTTATTATCACATTTACTCACTAAATTCTTTCCTTATTGTTTTAAATATAAAATGAGCACTTATTTTAAAGTATAACAAAATAGTACAGTAATATTATATAGATGTTTTGAGACGGAAGTAGTATTGTGTTCACAAAGTGTAGCAAAAAAAGATTGATAAGTGATATTTGACTATATGTTTTTGATGAATGAATGCAATGCACCATGCCCACCATGTATGCAAAAGTTTAGCCATGTTCAAATCTTAATTCACACATCACCCAATCGTTTTATTTTAGGCATAAAAAAGAGTTTAAAAAGTTAACCACATAATTGTATTTATTTATTTATTTTATTTTTTTGTAAAACATGCTTGTCAAATAGCAATGTAGAAGGTGGTGGACTATTAATATTATACTATTAATTATATTTCTTATTCTAAAATTTAAGGTAGTGGACGCATACAAGCTCCGACAGCGAACTATGGTTTTTTTTTTGGTATAATTTTAAGATCATAAAAAACATTTGAGATCTTCACACTTTTTATTTCCCCAAATCTACACCAACATCCTTATATTTTGTCTTCATTCACTAAAAATTAACATTCACATTATTTTCTAGTCTTTCATTACTTTTAATGTTGTGTATTGTTTTGAGCTTTAAATCAATGAGATGATTCATTCACTGATTATCAATTCTAAGAAGCTAGTGTTCGCAAACATTCCAGCGACATCATTCACTTGTTGTCGGAAGGTGACGTCATCATCGACAAAAGTAGTGCCTATAAAAGCAAAGGAGATGTCGTTAAAAACTAGTATAGAAGTTAGTTCAAATGAAGGTGGTGGTAGTAACAGTACGGATGATTCTTGTGCTACTAAGTTTGTTAAGTGTTTATATTTATATAAAGTTGATTTGATTTTGGAATATTCTCTAACTGTTTAAAATTTGAAATGAAATTTATTGTTTAGGTTCGAAAAGGAGATCAACGAATATTGTGTGGCATAAATGTTCTGTTGAGAAAAGTGACAGACAGGAGTTGCTGAAACAAAAAGGTTGTGTTATTTGGATTACTGGTCTAAGTGGTTCAGGTTAGTATATTGACGTATCAGCGTAACATAATGTTTTTGTGCTTTTTTATTTAGTCAGTGTTTTATAGTTTTGGGCGAGGGAGGTTATTTGATTTATTGTGCTTGCCAAACCAAATAGTCATAAGTATCATTTGGCAAACCTTTTGGGAAAAATAAAACGCTGTTTAGTTAGTTCATGCTTAGTGTATATCATTATTAAGCTTAATTAATAGCTTATGCATTTTCAAAGGCGAATGAAATCACACCTAGAAACCTCAGCTCACCTCTTAAAGACTTGTAGGCTCTTTATGGTAAGCTTTACCAAACACCTTTAAGGAGCTTAATAGCTTACTCAAAACACAGTAAACTATTAAATCTCGTTAAATACACTTAGCCAAACACTCCCCAAGTGCAGTTTGATGGATAAAAGTTGGGCCACCCGTTTTCTTAGGGGCTCAGTTTTGCTTTAGTTTAGAGTTTAGACTCGTGATATAAGAAAATAGGTCCCACAAACTACTGTTTTTGGATACATATAACAGTTTGTCATGATATCAATATACATTTCTCATATATTCAAAGTTTTTGTGTTTAATATGATCACTTTATGATTGTGGCACATGGCCACTAAAAATCAATTAGATGACCCTGACAGATGTTAGAAGAGAAAGATGCTGCAGGAAAACTGTAATCAGTAAGCTAAATTGATTTTAGTTTATGGGTCTTCCAATTTCTTGATGACAACTTATAGGTCCTTGTTTTAGATTATATTTTGATTACGTGCTGTTCCTTAATCATATATGCTCACCGGTTAAAGTATGCATTGTTGAATGTTGTTTATATGTTCAGCCAGATATTGTAAGGTTTAATTATGAATGTGCATTCAGGAAAGAGTACATTGGCTTGTGCACTAACACGAGCTTTGCATTCACGAGGGAAGCTGACATACGTCCTTGATGGTGATAATGTCAGGCATGGTCTTAATAGCGATCTTACGTTTAAAGCGGAAGATCGTGCTGAGAATATACGAAGAATTGGTTGGTCAATTGTATCTTAAGATATTCCTAGTAATTGGTTTTGTTTTGCTGATTTTATTAAAACTATGGATTTTTAGGAGAAGTTGCAAAACTGTTTGCTGATTCTGGAATTATCTGCATTGCTAGTGTGATATCTCCTTACAGAAAAGATCGTGATGATTGTCGATCCAAAATGCGAGAAGGAGATTTCATTGAGGTTGGTCCTATACCTCCTATAAATTTGAGCTTTTAAATATGTAGTTTTCCTTTTCTTAATTTTTTGCATGAGATGTGATTGGAAGGTTTACATGGATATGCCTTTACGGGTTTGTGAGGCCAGGGATCCAAAGGGTTTGTACAAGCTTGCACGTGCTGGAAAGATTAAAGGTAACTTATTACATTACTTAAATACTGTTTGGCCTATCCGTTATCAGTTTATTTGAATCCTCATTTTTATATTGGTTAAACTTCTGTTAAGTGCGGTTTTTAACGGCAATTAGCAGTGTTTATATATCTCTCTCTTAGGCTCTGTTTTTTTATTTATTTTATTGATGGGTTACATCTTATAGTATTATCATGGCAGGTTTTACTGGTGTTGATGACCCGTATGAAGCGCCACTAAATTGTGAGGTATGCTTACCTGAAACGGTATATAAATTTGCTGTACCTTACAAACTTGAGTAATCTCAATTAGCCTTCTTGTGGTTTTCAAAGTTAAGTTACTTGGCATATTCCATTTTGAGAATCCCTTGCCCATTTCTGCTCAGAAAGACTGAGAATGTGATTATGGGGAGAACCGGAGAAGCTATGCTTCAGCACACATGTTTCATATAGTAATAGAGAAATTATAATGGCTTGTAACTGTCAGTTTGGTGGTAAATTTAATGTTAGCTATCAATTCTCCCACAGATATATCATATACTTCTTTTCTAATACACAAACAAATTCATTCATCATTAGTGTACTTATTTTCTACATGATCATATCAATTTTGATATTAGTGGTTGAGATGCAACTAATATTCATATTACTAAAGTTGAAATATGTGATCGAAATTTGATATTTATTTAACTGGAAGAAGTATGAAAGTTTGATGTTGAGTACATCTGCTAATTTGTTATGTGCAGATAGTAATACAGCAGGAAGGGGAGGTGTGTCCTCCACCTGAGGTCATGGCTGAGAAAGTGATATGTTACCTAGATGCAAAAGGGTACCTGCAGGCATAATATCGAAACATCCTCTGACGTGTGTATATCACAAAATTCAAATAAAATGTTCCATCTTCAGGAAATTCTCGTTTCCTGGTTCCATTGTCTTCATAGCCTCTCAATTAACTAATCGGTTAATTGTTGTCAATTATTATTTGATTGCTGTGTATGAATAATATTAACATTGAGTAGGATTTCGTAATGTAAATGTCACTATGGTACCAAGTTATGTTAAGAATAATAAGATTCTGCAGCCTCGTGTATATCTTTATGTTCATGGAACTTTGTTGCCAGCATCTTGCTTAGAGGATGAATATTGATGCCCTTTTAGATGCAAAAAAACTTTCAATACGTCGAATTAGTACAAATAAGATCATATCACAATACTGATTGAAGATGAAACTCTAAGAATCCATTGAACGGCATTCAAGTATCTCACGAATCTCGAAGTTATACAAATAAAACCACAACCTGTTGGGTATACTCAATGTGACTAATTCTTAGCTCAACTAATATAAGCTTTTGCACTACAATGACAACAATATCAAATGTTTACTGAACAACCAAGAAAAAAACTTTTTCACTTCAAGCGCATTTGTCTAGCAATAGCAGGCAGCCATCTTTCCCCTCGTATCTTTTTGAGCTCTGCAACCCTCTCTTCCTCTTTTTGGGCTTTTAGTTTTGCGGCTGCCTCTCTTGCTGCTAACTTAGCTAGAAACTTTTCGCGTGCTTGTTTTGCTGAAGCTATAATGTCGTTCCCATCCACGGCAGCTGATTTGATTTGTTGTCTAAACTGCAAAAAAACAGATTGTTAGCACAACATACAGCATATAACGTATTGTAAATAATGCAGCAAAGAGTCGACCTTTTTGGATTTTTCATCAACTTCCTCTTTAGGAATAATTCTTGGTCGCTTTAGCGGCCCTTGATATTCATCTGGTAAAACAAAACCGGAAGAATATATTTAAATTAAACTCTATATTCTAAAACTAGTATTCAAGATAACCAACATAATGATCATTGAGTCAACTTACTAGCTCGATCAAACACTATGCCAATTGGAGCATCTCTAAATAGTCTAACACCACCACCTCCATTTGCAATCGAATCATCTTCCACAACTTCAGTAGGCTCATGTGTTACAACTTGTAAACTCTTTTCTAATATGTCATCTAATAGCTTCTGTGCCTGTTGTAAATCACAACCAATTATCATGTAAAAAACAACACAATAAACCAATGAAATTGGATATATAGGCGTGGTCAACCTAAGGCTCACAAACAACAAATTCTTGCATTATGTTTTAAAAAACATAATGTTTCACATTCCCCACTCGAATAAATGCGACTCGAACACGCCCTGCTCTCATAGAGCATTGTGCGCTTTGGCTTAGGTTTGGTACGAACCCATAAATTCTACCAAAACGCGTCTCACAGGTCAAGGCCAAGTTCATACTTTAGATACCCAAGTTCTCCTATTTCACACGGGCAATGTGGGACAAGAATATATTACTAACACATATCGATATGTATCCTAGAATCCTATAGATTATTAACTTATGAGTATTGTTTAAGGAAATAAGAAAGGGAACGATGTAGCAGTATAGGTTATTATTAGTACTAACTAAAACAAGACAGAATAATAGTATTAATAAGAAGAAGGACCTTGATATGATAGAGTTTTGTCGTCTTGTTGTCGGATTTAGTTTCGTTTGTGGTAGTGGAAGGTGGGTTGAAGGAAGGAATGAAGGTGGTGGTTGCGATGGAATTAATGGAGGCTCTCCACTCAGCATCGCCGTCTTCACTGCTAGAATCATCGCTGCTCCTGGAGCCACCCATCTTCGTCGCCGAACCGTTTTTGGGCTCACTCATGTTTCTCTTCTATAACAATGTTTCAGGCCCAAGTTATTCTTCTTTTGGGCTTCTATAAGTTCTGTTTGATTTGTACCAAAGTAGCAATTTGGATTTTGTGATATAATTTTGTAAATTTTTTGCGTACTTCGGTATTTTTTGTACCAAAGTAGGGTTGCTGGTAGGGGTGTCAGTAGGGTCGGGTTGACCCGACCCAAACCCGATAAATTGTCGGGTGAAAAAAATCTTGTCGGGTTGTTTGATAGAAGATAACCCGATAGTGTTATAGGGTCGGGTTAGGGTTCAATAAATACTACTATCAGCGTTATCGGGTCAACCCGATAAGACCCGACAATTACTTATTAATTTTTTAATTATTACTTTTTAGAGCCCAATGTAAATGATTCAAGTCGTAGACTTATTTTATACACAACTGTTATTTAGTTATGAAGGCCGAAGTTAATGCAAAAATGTTAGAAGCTTTCGATATAAACGACTTAGCTAATGACTTATATAAACATTATTTTGGCCTTCGTTCATTTATAGTACGTCATCATCTCAAATTTAATGTTAATATTGTAATTCTTGCTTAAAAAACCGTAATGAGTTTAATCTCTAACAAAATGCTATACAATATTAGAAGTAGATACTAAAAGTACTAAAAGTAATCTTGACACTAATAAACATATTGAGTGTGTTTTTAGATTGTACCTACTTTAGAGGATAATCAAGTTGACATGATTATTAGCTTTTTAAAATGGTTCAAGTATGCTGCAATGACAGTAAGGAAAACAACCGTTATTGGATTTGGTCATCAATTTACAATGGAGCTAATTAGTGAAAGGGCCGTCACAAGGGTGTGTTAACACATCCAAGTTTGGAATTGTTTGGTTCACCAAATACATCACCAACAAGAAGTTATTATTGTAAAAGAACAAAAAAAAAAAGTGATCTGATAGTGAAATGGTAAAAGTATTCATAAATATGAAAAATATGAATGCTAAATGCATATTGTTTGATTTTTTTTATCAAGTCAATGAATAAATATATTTCAAATAAATGATGGTTTTTACTTATTGTTAGTTAATCGGGGTCATCCGATAACCCGAATCACCCGACCCGACCCGACATAACCCGACCCGAATCCCACCCGAACCCGATAACCCGATTCTTAATCGGGTCGGGTTGCGGGTCACTTTTAAAAAATTTAAAACCCGACTCAACTTGACCCGACAAACCCGATAACCCCAATAACCCGACCCGATAACACCCCTAGTTGCTGGTATGTTTGGTCAAAATAGCAACGAACGGTTGTTTATTGACTTTTTTTTTAAATAAAAACATAACATTAACGTAACTAATCATAAGATGTAAAATGACGTAAAATGACATATACATATCTAGATAGAATACTCTTTAAATAAATAATAAAGTTACTAGTAATAAATTATCCACGACGTGAGTATGTGACAATATTGTTACGAATTTGTTTCATCTTGTTAGATGTCATTCAATCAAATTAAATTTGCAATGAACATATTACTTAAAAAGAATTTTTGCAAACATACAAATGATTAATCAAATTTATTTTGTATTAGCTACATAACCTAAAAGCGATCAAGGTTTTGCGTTTAACACACTAATTTAACGAAGACTAGAACTGCGAAAGAAACCACGAACTTACTTAGTGTTGGGTTCAGTGAATACCTAAACCCCTTAAGTCTAGGATTTGAATAGAAAATACCTTAAGTGTTTAGTCCATAAACACTAACAAGTCATTTGGTAGCATAGTTACTCGGTGAGCTATCTTGAGGATACTCGATGAGACAAGAGAAGTCTCTCCACCGGTGAGGCAAAACTTAAGGGGTGAAGGCGGAGTCGAGAAGAAAATGGTAGATTCGGTGGTGATGACAATAACTCGCTAAATCCCGAAACTCCTCATCAACTACTACCATCGAATACAAACTAAAGGCGAAGGCGGAGGCTATAAAGGCGAAGAATGAGCGGGACAAGGCGGGATAAGTTTGAAGCAGATAAGGCGAAGTCCTTATCAACCAAAGTCAAACTTTTCCGAATCATTAACTATCGGGCTCGGTGTCATCAGCGACAAGAAGAAAGTTGCCTTGTCACTTACCCTAAATAGCCGATGTAGCAGAGACAAAATACATCGATATTTTGTCTTACATAACTGTCGGTTGTCCTCAAGATAGAGTTAAACCATACTTGTATAAATAGCATAAGAGTTGGAGTGGAAGATTTAAGCTTGTGTATTAATTGTAAAACACACACACAAGCCATCTTCACTCCTTCAAATACAACTATGTCCCTGAGATAGCTCAGTGGTACCTTTGTAGTTGTGCTCAGACTTAGCCTAAGTGTTAGGAATTGGAAATTCCATAATGAAGTGTCGGTCACCCCAAATATAATCTAGCATAAGTTAGCTCGTAGACATATCGTTATTTACGTTATTAAGTTGTCAAATAGTTAGTTGATAGCTTAGTTATTAGTTTAGTGTAACACCGTGGAGGAAGGACGGTCTTTACCATTGTATGCACGATCCACACCCGATAGGAGGCGTTTAGTTTGTAACTATAAATACCCTTCCACTAAGGAAGGGTGGTGCTTCTTTAATCTAACCTTTCATTTGTTTTGTTTCTCTCTCTAGAACACCCTCTCTACTCTCTTTCTCTCTCTAAAATGGCTCACTTGTTTAATCACAATCCTAGACCACCCGAATCATCTAAACAACATAAAATAAACGATCCTACAAATGGCATCAGAGCAAGGTTGTGTTGTTTGTAATGATTCGTATGGTTTTATTCTCATGGTTGTATGCGGTTTGTGTAGCTTTTTCTATTGCGGTTTGATTAAGATTATGTGATGCTTTGATGTGGTGTTGATGATTGTTGATGTTGTTTGTTGAAAATGTTGTTAGCTGGTCAACTATTTTGAATTGGTTTTATGATATGCTTACTGATTTTGAAGGTCATGGTCGAATCGCTTTTAACAAAACTTCATTATTGATTTCAAAACATTTTAATGATTTAGTTACTGAGTTTATCACTTTTGGATGAAGCTTTGTGGTCAAAATACTTTTAACTGCATCATCTTCCTTCGATCAGTTCTGGATCAGTTTCTGTTGGTCAGAAATGACGTTATTCTTAGATGAGCTTTATCAGGCTCTTAGAAGAGGTTTGTCACACAATGTCCAGAAGCGACTTGATATTAAACTAAAAGCGGTTTGTATAAGTTCTTTAACTTAGGCGGTTTGTCTAAATGAGTTAAGCGGTTTGTGTGAACATGTCAAGAAGCGACTTGTCTCAAATGCTTTTTTGAAAGCGATTTGATAATATAATATGCGTTGACCATGTCTAAAGCGATTTGTGGTTGTTTGACTGTTGAGTCAAAAAGTCAAAAGCGATTTATCTAACATGAAATGACGCGGTTCGCTGTTAAGATGAAGCGGTTTGTGTGTTTTGAATACAAAAGAGGTTTGACAAGCAAAGCAATTTGACAAGCAAAGCGATTTGACAATGTAATCAACAACATCAAACAAGTGCATTAACAAACCATCATTGATTATCATCATTTAACATCATTCAAGGTACATCAAACATAAACATCAAATGAACTTCTATGTACATCATTCTACAATCAAGTTTTTCTACATCAGCAGATTCAATATCATCATACTCAACATCTCATGTTCAAAACAGAAATTTAAACAAGAAATAATCTACATCTCAGATTTGTCGAGTGGCTTTCATATCATAAACCGACCTTTAGAAGAGCATGCACTCGAAATTAATCCATCATCGATCTTGAGTATGAAAAGTAAAGATTTTTTTTGAAAAGATCTCAGAATGGGTTCAAATACGTGTCTAATCTTTACAAAGACTTTTGTTAAACCTCATCATCATAGATCTTTATAACTATCCGAATCTCAGATCGAGTAATAACATGTGTGTTATACCCTTTTTCTTTGATTCGTCCATAACTCTAAACAGAAAATCAATACAACAATGAATCAAATGGGTTTAACCTCTGAATCTTATTCGTGATATGTATTGTAACATCAAGTCAAGGCAAATACTATCTCATGAAATGATGTCATCACTGATCATTCTTTTGAAGCTATGCTTCTATTTGATATTCGAACTCTAAAAGAACGATTCATAACATTGTCGTTATTATCATTTCTTTCATTCGTTAATAACAAAAATAACGAAAATCAAACATGAATTAAAACCTACCAATAAAATCGTTCATGAGTTATAAGAAGTCGTGTCAAAACCATCCCTGTGGCTGTGATGTCCATGCTCTAGCCATCCCTGTGGCGAGCTCAAAATGAGGAAGTGATTCAGATCTTTTTGTTAAAGATATGATATATGAGCGGTGAGTTCGTATGATGGGTGGCGGATTAATTTGAGTGATTATAGGGTTTGGTGATAAACTGAGAGATTTGGAAGGAGGGGGCGGATAGTGAGAAAGATTAGGGTTTGAGTGGTGTGTAATATTAGGGTCTCAAGGGATTAAGGTAGTGGGAGTTATATACCCCGAATGATTAGGGTTTGGATATCATATGGATCGTGACTACATGGGCTGAGTGACCTAATTCATTCGATGGACTGGATCTGATTTGGATTTGCTTTTTCACGTATATGGATATGGGCCCATGTGGACTGGTGTATTGATACTATTTCACGTATATGCTTTTTCACATTAATGGTGGGATCCATTCTAAAGTGGGTAGCGAATTTGAGTGATATAATTCATTGGTATAATATCCGATTTTTTTTTAAAAAAATTTGGATACAATTTTTATTTGGTATCCAAGAGTGGTAATGTATTGGATCCGAATTTTGAATGGGCCGCAGTTGAAATATGTGATACATGGTAAATGGACGAAATCGTTTTGTGCTAAATTGGATCGAGTTATGTGATATTGGATATATTTATTGACCGGGCGTTCATTGGATATTCGTACCTGATCGTGAATTTGGATTTATGATTTATGATTATTTATGGGCTGCAAGTTATAAATTGATCTTTGATGATAAGACCTGTTGATGAGATTTGATGATTAGAGTTGATGTTAAGATTTTTTGTGCTGTGCGGGGTGATACTTTGGTTTTACATTTTCACGAATAATATTATTTCACGGCTTGAGTTGCTATTTGAACAAGATTGTTTACGGGGTTGTTTGTTCGGTATTTCTTATTTGGATTTGAAGTGAGGTTTTCCGAGCATGTTTACTCCGTTCGTCTTCTTTCTTTCTACCCTTCCGCGAAGATGACTTGTTTGGGCATTTATTGAGTGTGATAAAGACTTGGCTATTTAGTTACTTTTGTGATTCTTTCTCACTTAACCCACAACGTAACTATCACTTCGGTGTCTCACGCAGTTGAGGATATGTCAAGAGGTTTTGTACATTGGGTACACCGTTTCTTCTTCACAAGGATTAGTACAAGTTTAAGTATCAAATCTGGGGAATTTCACTTCATGATCAAGTTTGGCATATCGGGTTTACTTCACCATGTTATCACTGCAATAGCCGACAGAATGCGTGAATGATGTGTTTACCAAAGTGTTAATTGGATGGTTGATGGTATTGTTGTTGTTGGATAATGAGCCGTTGATGAACCACTGCATGTTCCCCTAAAAAAAATATTCACTGAAACCAAAGTTGTCATAACACATTCAAGCTAACGTTGTTTACGGTTTTGTCTTGATTTTGTAAAATCCCGCGAAAGAATCTATTTCTCGGTTTGAATCATAGACTTGTAAAATCCCGTGATAATGGAAACATCCTGGCAAATGTAATGTGCATTTTCGGATCTATCTTACGCTTTATTCTTGGTTTTGTAAAATCATGAAAGAAACTATTTCTCGGTTTAGACCATAGAATTGTAAAATCCGTGATGATGGAACCATCACGGAGAAAGGAAAGTGTATTTGGGGATCTTTTTCGATCTTTGGTGCTACGCTTCGCTTGAAGAAAGGATAAAGGGTGTACTTCATGAATTGGGTGTTTATTTGGATTTTTTTCATGATTGTTTGGTTGTTTCAAAGTTTTACAGGGTTATGTGCTTTTAACCTTGATCGGGATGAAAACCATTATCATAGTTCACTTAAAACATAAAAAGAGGCTAGATTTGAGCTTTTAACCAAAAGATGTGACAACGGGTTAATTCACTATTATTTATTTGAGGTTGAAGTGAAATATCACGGGCAAGTGTACTTAGTATCTGAAGGTATCGGGGATGGTTGGATGAAGATTCTTCAAGATCGTTGTTCGAGCTTATTATAAAAAACGAAGACTTGGAAATCTAGTTATTGTTGAGTGATTTTTCCTTTTCTTTTACCACTTGGAGGAATTGGGCTCATACCACCACAAAATAACTATCACTTTAAGGAGTTATGTTGTAGTGCTCAGTGTCACATTCAATTGTGGATTTTCAAGAGGTGATGTACGTCTTATACTTGATGGTTGGTTGGATGAAGAGTATAGAGTACTTACAGATTCAATGGAGGATGAACTCTCGGCACCGCTCTTTGTTACATATGTGCAAGTTTAAGTCACGAGTTCGAGTTAGTTTACTTGAGTCAAATTCATCATATTGGGTTTTCTCCATCATTGTCACTACAAAGAGCCTCTTGAATGATAATGGGGTTGATTACAAGTTTGCCAAGAGTAGAGCGAAGAGAGATTATGATGTTTGAACACAATGATTCAAGCCTCGTACCTCAAAGAAAAGAAAAGTGTGCGCTTGATGCGCTTTATCTTCGAAGAAGAGAAATCTTCTTATTTATGACCATTCTCGTCAACATACTTCATGCCTTTTTCCATGCGCTATCAGTCATCAAGTGAACCGAACTACTATTGATTGTTTTCTTATTCCACTTGCTCAACTATAATGACGATGGCGACATCATGTGCTAATTTTACGGGGGAGAAGTGTGAATAGAATACATTTAGATGATAATCACTTGTTTAATCAAGAATGGCATCTCCGTATGCAATTCTTGAGGGGGAGAAGAAGTGTGAAACTACTGCATGTTGATTGATATTAGAGAATAAATGGTCAAACGGATCCAAACTCATGTAAGAACCGAGCTTCTTCTTATCGGGTCATTTCTACACGGAGTTTCTTTTAAGAGCCGTTGGTTGACATCTTCACACGGGCTGATTTGATTAATGACAAAGTGCTTCCAATTGCGGGGCTGATTTCCTTAATGAACATCTTTCTATTCTTGTTTGATTGGGATGGATTTGAGTTAAGGGGATTTGCTATTTGTAAGTTAACAGGAATGCATTTGGTGAGTTGAAGATGTTGACTTTCTATTCCCCAATTGGACAATCTTGAAGAAGGTCGAGTCTACAGTTTGCTCTACATTTTCTGTTGCATGTTAGAAGACTAAAGACAAGTTGCATTTAACGATCAAAAGACTTCTTCTTAATCCGGGCATTTATCAAACACATTGTCGGTTTAGGGGAGAGCAATAATTGGGGGAGGGTGAAATGTTTGATTTAATCCCCAATTAGACTTGCTCACACTGTACTTCAGCAAGTTGATCCTCACAAAGACTTCAAGCGATCTTCTCAAAAGACTTCTAGTACATGAGCTTACAATGTGTTGCTGATTCTGAAGTATCAAAACCAGCAAGGGGGAAGGAGACACACATCTAAAAGCACAACGAGTACACTTGACGAACTTAATTCTTCTAAGTGATTGAAGATATCCCGGGAAGACAAATGTCATGACCGCAGAGAAAATCAGTGTTTGACTCGTGGCTTCTAGTGTTCTAATTCCAAATATGTGGGGAAGAGATTGAAGAGTTAGTTTCGGGGATAAAGAGGTACACAAGTATGACATATTCGGGAGATAAATGTGTAACATGAGGAGGTGTTATCGATTATTCTCTCTTTGGGAATGTGTGTACTTGGGTTCTTGAGCTTCATACACGATCATCGGGGAAGAAAAATGTGAACATTGGGAGGTGTTTTCATTCCCTCATGATGTGTATTCTGGAGAGCTCTTGGGTATTGGTGTACTTGAGTTCTTGAGCTTCATACACGATCATCGGGGAAGAAAATGTGAACATAGGGAGGTGTTTTCATTCCCTCATGATGTGTATTCGGGAGAGTTCTTGAGCATTATACAAAGAGGCTGACTGCATCAATTCAACTACTTGATGAAATTGTTCTCTTGACACCTTTTGGAATGGATCGCTTCTGATTTCAGTGGAAAAGGAATTTGAGAAGATTATTCAAGTGTGGGATGATTCTTTGCTGTTCTACTTGATGATATAACCCCAAACGGAGACTTACGATGATCATTCTTATATGGAACAGCAAGATCGATGATATGGTGTGCGTCTTTGTGCACCTGGCTAAGGCAAGCTTGAAATAGAGCTTCGAATCTGCTCAACAAAAGGATTTTAGGTTTGGGGGGAAGCTGCCAAAGTCTCACTTTCAGATGGTTCAATTCTCTCAATTCGGGAGCCTCGAAAGCTTTGGCGGTGAATGTTTAAGAGATGATGACTTCTATCTTCTACAATGGGGTTGTTCGATATCCTTATCTCGGTACTCGTATCATCATCTTCTTAAACTATATTATCTAAACTATCTTTGTATATATTTATCAAAAACCAAATACAAAAATATAAAACTAACAAAAACAAAATAGAAAATATAAAATCAACAAAATCCATAAAATTTGAAAAATCGAAAATACCAAAATATTGTTTTCTCAAGACATGTCTTCGGTATTGATAAAATCTACGGTCTTAGAAATGTCATTCAATAATGGCGCGTGACCATAGATGAAGTTCGACGAAGGTGTAAATGTTCTTTTCTAAACATGTCTAAAACTATGGCTTGCAGTTATTTCAGACTGTAACCCGTGCTTAAACCATGGTTTGCTATTATTTCAGATAGCAATCCGTTCTTCAAGAAAGGAAAGTGCTGCGCTAAACCAATTTTCAAATATTTCGTGCACTTATCCTAAAACAAAATGAGGAAAGTATGTCGAAGGACTGCTGTTCCTACTCAAATATTTTTCCTTCTAAAGATTCTTCAGAAAAATATTTGTTTTAACAAAATGGTGGAAAATAAGTTGCTTTAAAATCAATTAGATTTGCTATTTTCATAAATTTTCAAAACCCAATCAATGTCTTCAGCGCTTTCAAAACTTTTCAGAGAAAGAGTCATTGATTGAGGGGGAGAATGTTTTTCAAATTTATATCATCTAACGGACTTATCTAATTATCCTACGTTCTTAACTGGAAAAAGATGTTTGCCTATGTTGAAGGACTAGGAATTTAGGATGTATTTGTTAGGATTAGATGATCAGATTTTGATAAACACATAATTCCCATGCCTTTATGTTCTGATTGATATGTTGGATTGACTATTATTAGTCGATTGTTGTTTGGGTGATGTCGACCACCATATATCTGTATGTGTGTTCACTAACGTATGCATGTATATTGGTATATAAGAATGTTCCCGATCCGGATCCCACAATTGAAGATGATTGGATGCCAAAGGAAAGGGTAACTATATCTTGGGTTGACAAATGAAGAAACGAAGCTTAATTTGACTTCTATGGAGAGTTGGCATGAAAAAATGTAGCGTAAGAGGTCTCATTGCATCGAGATGGTTTTCTTCATCATCAAATGAAGAAGCGGAGCTTAATTGACCTCTATGGAGAGTTGGCATGAAAAAATGCAACGTAAGAGGTCTCATTGCATCGCCAGATGGTTTTCTTCAAACCTCCGGCAACAACAACAAAAGCGACTCAACCACTTAACGAATATTTATGCGGGGACAAGTAGTGGATGATAACATTTTTAAAACATTATGAAAATCTTGTTTTGAAAATGGAAAAATATTGGTTTTGAAAATAAATTAAACTTAATTTTGGAAATCACCGGACTTCATTTTATCAAAACTTAAGTCACTCAATCATCGACTACGGTCATTGATTGAGTGGGAGAGTGATTTAAAATAAAATATTTTCAAACAATATTTCATCAATCAAGTCCGTTTGTACAAAATAAGTGGTGATCTAAAGATTTAATGTTATGTCATGGTATGATTTTCTTTAAAACCCAAAGATCTTTCAAAATGATTTTTTTTCTTTTCTTGTTTGATTGTGAAATTGTTTTATTTTACTTAAAGATCTCTTAAAAACTATCATACCTGACACTAACAATCTTTAATGTCTATAATTGGTCCTCATCAGTCATTTTTCAAAAATTAAATCAAGCCACGTCTTTCCCAAATTTTTCTAAAAGATTTAAATCAATTGGGATTACAAATCTCAAATGGTTTGATATTTTTGATCGGGGGAGAGAATATGATTTAAATCTCAAATCTGTTTTAGTCCTTTAAAGGCACTCCTGCCTCCATGTGCTAAACGATTTCAATATATGATGCACATGATTGAGGAGGAGCATTTATCCAAAAACCAGAAGAGCTTTTAAATCAGGCACATTTTCTCCCATATTTTCCAAACCTTATTAAATCACTTGGGATCCAAAATCTCAAAGGGTTTTATATTTTTGATCAGAGGAGAATTTGTGATTTAATATGAAATTTGATAAAAAATGATCGTTTTGATTCAAAGTGCAAGTTCTCTCTAATATGTGCCAAACTCTTTCGTATATCGATGCACATATTGAGGGGGAGCGAATGGTTTCTATTGGCAATCGTGAAAAGTACTTCAAAAACCTCTTGCCTCTATGTGATAAAATGATTTCAAATATCCTACGCACATATTGAGGGGGAGAATTTACCAAAGAAATTCAAATGACTTTTTCTAAGGAAATTGTGATCAAGAAATCATTTCAAAGAACTCTTGCCTCCATGTGCTAAACAATTTCAAAATCATATGCACATGTTGAGGGGGAGCATTTCTAAAAGATAAAAAACAATTAAGGTACAAAATGCTTTGATTTTATATCACAAGTACCTTGATTGATTTTCAAATGATTTTTCAATTGGTTTCGTGAAGGAAGAACAATACCAAAAGACCGACCAATTTACTTTATGCATGGAGTTATAAGGGCGGTTAGGTTAGGTATTCGTTCCCACGATCCCTTGAGCGGAAGGATCTACAAGGGACAATCCACTAGATAGTGTAGAGTCCTTAGGTATGATGAAAAAAAAGGAGAAAAGTGAGATATGGGAAGAGTGCGGATGAGATAGAGCTAGAGCAGAATAAACCCAACAAGGTTCTAGTTATGAAGTCTCGGTAGCTTGAAGGGTTGAAGAATGAAAAAGAAATGAATGTGAAAAGGGTGAAAAGAAATAGCCCTCCATTAATTCAACCTTAGGGCGGAAAAGGGTTCAATACATATGCTCTTGGTGGTTACTAAGGTAACACTGGTATTGAAGACAAGGCGTCATGGACCCGATGACGCTTTGCACTACAACTTCCCAAGCTACTCAAGTTCCTCTTAAAGGGCTTGTTTCATTCTCGGGGAACCTACATAATCTATCGACTTTCTCTTAGAGATTGTTGATATTGAAGAAGGAGACCCTCTCCCTAGTCTCCGGCATAGGAACCAAATGTGCACAATTGAGTCTAGAGCCAAGAGATCATCCACAATATCTCATTAGGACACAATCAATGAAGACTCACTGTTTCACACAATGTGGAAAGTGAGAATATATCTTAAGAGTCCTACGCATTATCCTTGTGATTTTGCCAAAACATCCGAGTGATATGTTAAATATTCACGATGAAGATGGAAATCCTTCTAGAGCCAACATCAAACAAGCTTGTTAATACAAATAAACCGTAAAACCGTTTATTAATATTTTGCGATCTCTTTGTGTTTTGTTGATAACAAATATAATGTTATCTTAAGTACAATTATAAAGGATACATGTTAGTGTTGTAAAGCATTTACATATAACCATTTAAATACAAAATGTAGTAATTAAGCATTTGTTGTAATAGTTTATTAGGATGGGTAAATATCATAACCCATGGATCTTAACCCATACCCAAAGAGACTTGATACGGTGTATACTTAGATACATTGAATCTAGATATAACCCATGGACCAACCCATGACCCATAACCAAAAACCCATGGGCAAGAGGGCGTTCCACGGATCCCTAGGATTACACTAGACGGATCCCTTGTGGAAGGGATCCGTGGGATCCGTGGAAGCAGATGAAGAAACTTGCCTATAAATAGAGAGCCATTTCTTCATTCTAACTCACCCTCTTCTTACTAAATCTCTCATACACTCTCATTCTCTTCTAACATATAGATCACTTGATCTAGAGAGTTGTTCTTCTTTCTTTCTATTTGTGTTCCTCATATAGGTCCTTCTACAGGCGAGATCACGAGCATTCTACAAGTCATCCAAGCAAGGGGTCCTTGATTGATTTGTCACTCTGCAAGATTTACGTAGCGAAGATCTTGTATTTGATATTTCACATATTTGTTGTGTAATAGTTGTGTTGGTTTGGTCCACCGTGCTAAGGACTCGGTATCTAGCTTTGTCTTGGAAAAAGTGTAAGCAACGTTGTGAAGGCTTCTCCGCCAAGTGAAGGAGTTTGTTGACATAGTGTTTGAACTCTCGAGTAGGTGACTCGGGAGTGGAGTAGGGCAAGGAAGGTGTCCTTGTGCCGAACCACTATAAATCGGTTGTGTCATTTCTATCCCTTATCTTTATTTATTTGCTTGCATTATCATTAGATATATCGTTCTCAACATCCATACGATTCCACATAATATCGAATCTAAAGTTTTTGAAATCAAATTAAAATCCATAAAACTATTCAACCCCCTTCTAGTTTTCCACAAAGCTCTTGGTGGGTGACATGTGAGATCTTTTCAAAGATCAAGCTTGTGACAAGCTGGATTGAAGCGATGGGCGATTCACTCTTGAATCAACCTTGGTCGAGAAATGAATTGGCGAATACTTTTGGAAAAACCGTTCGATGTGCAAATCTTCTTTTCTATAGCACATCGAATGTGTATTCATGTTTTCAAACACAAAAGTATCTCGATTGAAAAATACTTTTGTAAAAACCGTTCGAGTGCAAATCTCTTCTCTTCTCTAGCACATCGAATGTGTATTCTCTTTCAAATACAAAGGTATTTTGATTGAAAATTAATCTTTCTCATAAAACCTTGTCGTATTGCAAAACTCTTTCTTCTAAGCAATACGCGATTGTTTTCAAATCAAATTTTCATCAATCGGTTGAATCTCGATTCATTTGGTTCACTCACTCGTGTTGTCTTCTTTGAGGCAGCTCTGGTTTGAGCAGCTGAAGCGATTGCGAAACCACATCGAGAGATTCTTTATAATTATACTGATCACAGCGGTACTTGTCTTGATCAATGGGGAACAGTGGGCGTGTACCTCAATTCAAAAGTGATCAAAGACACTTCGTGTGTTTATTAACTACTTGTTGTTTGCGGTACATTTAGACGATTGCGGTGATCGAATTGAGAAGTCAATCAAAGCCTCATGTTCACAACATCCGCCAATTGAAGAAATCATGACTTGTGCATATCTACATAACACGGCTCGATATTTTTATACTATGTACGCTCGCTCGCAAATATCATGAACCGGTAAAGCTTCGCTACTCGATGGAAAGATGTCATGATCCGAAAGTGTGATTATGTCGGTCCAAAGTCAAACATCACATGAAGGCAAACTGACAAAAGGATGATCCGGATATTTCGTGGTGATGATCTCCATAAAGCTCGAAGATCATCAAAGATGTGGATCAGTTAAAGGCCTCCACTTAGAGTACAAAACAATCGGACTATGAAGAGTCACTACTCAAGCACAAAGATGCGGAAGTTGAAGAATTGAAGTCTACGAGCTCAAGACTGAAGATAAAATAGAATGCTAGGATGCAAAATGTAAATCATGGGGTGACCTCCCTTAGGGGGAGATTGTTAGGAATTGGAAATTCCATAATGAAGTGTCGGTCACCCCAAATATAATCTAGCATAAGTTAGCTCGTAGACATATCATTATTTATGTTATTAAGTAGTCAAATAGTTAGTTGATAGCTTAGTTATTAGTTTAGTGTAACACCGTGGAGGAAGGACGAGTCTTTACCCACTGTATGCCTGATCCACAGCCCGACAGGAGGGCGTTTAGTTTGTAACTATAAATACCCTTCCCACTAAGGGAAGGGTGGTGCTCCTTTAATCTAACCTTTCATTTGTTTTTGTTTCTCTCTCTAGAACACCCTCTCTACTCTCTTTCTCTCTCTAAAATGGCTCACTTATTTAATCACAATCCTAGACCACCCGAATCATCTAAACAACATAAAATAAATGATCCTACACTAAGCTTAGTGAGGAGATACCATACTTGTCATTTCAATCCCAAGTACTATTCCGCAAGTACTTGTGAAGGATCATACATATTATGTTGTTTGATGATTCGGGTGGTCTATGAAGATTATTAAACAAGTGTGCCATGTTTAGAGAGTGAAAGAGATGAGAGGGTGATTCTAGAGAGATAAACAAAAGAGAAAAGGTTAGATTATCAAAGAAGTGCCACCCCTTCCAAGGATGGAAGGTGTATTTATAGTTACGACTATCGTCTCTCTGTCGAAGCGTGGATCGGGCATCGATGGTAAAGACCCATCCTTCCTCCACGGTTTTACTCTAAGCTAAACTAAGCTAATAACTAACTAATAAACAAGTAAATGACGATATGTCTATGAGCTAACATATGCTAGACTATAATTAGGGTGACCGACACTTCCTTATGGAATTTCCAATCCCTAACAATCTCCCCAAGGAGGTCGCCTCATGAAATACATTTTGAATCCTGGCATTCTATATTTTCTTACGTTGCGAGCTCAGAGACTTCAATTCTTCACATCGCATTCTTTGTGCTTTAGCGATGACTCTTCATAGTCAATAATTTGTACTCTGGGTGGAGGTCTGAATCGATCGCATCTTTGATGATCTTCGAGCTTTGAGATCATCGGCCGCGTCATCTAGATCACCCTTTGTAGTGTTGCCTTCATGAAATTGTGACTTTCGGACCGACATGCTCACACTTTATGGATCATGACATCATTCATCGGTGGCGAAGCTTTTATTGGTTCATGATATTTCGCGGCGAAGGCATATTATAAAAATATCGAGCCGTTATGTAGATAAGCACTGTCATGATTTCTTTAATTAAGTGTGGATCTTGTGACATGCGACTATGAGTTAACTTCTCAATATCGATCGGTGCAACCGTCCAAATGTGCAAACAACGATTAACAATAAACATACGAAGTGTCTTTGATCACTTTCATTGAATTGAGGTACACGGACCACGATTCCGGATAATCGACAAGCATCTTGCATGTTCGGTATAATTCGAAGAATCTCGCGGCGGTTCAACTGTTTCTAGCCGTTCTCAAACCGGGAGCGTCCCAAAGTAGACAACGCGGTGAGTGTTCGACAGGTGAGATTTATCGATTGATAGAAAATTGATTCGAAACAATTGTGTATTGCTTAGAAGAAAGAGTTTTGCAATACGACGGTTTTATAAGAAAGATCGATTTTCAATCGAAATACTTTTTGAATTTGAAAATGAATACACGTTCGTTGTGAAGTGAAGAGATTTGCATCGAACGGTTTTCAAAAGTATTTTTTCAATCGAGATACTTTTGTGTTGAAAACATGAATACGATTCTGTGCTAGAGAAAGAAGAATTGCACATCGACGTTTTTCAAAAGTATTCATCAATTCATTCACTGGACCAAGGTTGATTCAAGAATGAATCGCCCAATCGTTTCGTCGGTTGTCACAAGCTTGATCTGTGGATAGATCTCACATGTCACCCACCTAAACTTGTTTGATGTTGGCTCTGAAGGTTTCCATCTTCATTGTGAATGCTTTACATATCACTTGGATGTTACGGCATGACCACAAGGATAATCGTGGGACTCTTAATTTATTCTTACTTTCCACATTGTGTGAAACAACAAGTCTTCATTAAGTTTGTGTCCTAATGAGATATTGTGGATAATCTCTTGGCTCTAGACTCAATTGTGCACATTTGGTTTCCTATGCCGGAGACTAGTGAGAGGGTCTCCTTCTTCAATATCAACAATCTCTAAGAGAAAGTTGATAGATTACGTGGGTTCCACGTGAGAATGAAACAAGTCCTTTTAAGAGAACTTGAGTAATTTGGGAAGTTTAGGTGCAGTGCACACTGGGTCCATGACGTCTTGTCTTCAATACCAGTGTTACCTTAGTAAACACCAGTAGCATATGTATTGAACCGGTTTACGCCTAAGGTTGAATTGTTGGAGGCTATTTCTTATCACCCTTTTCACATTCACTTCTTTTTCATTCCATGACTCCTTGAAGCTTACCAAGACTTCATTACTAGAACCTTGTTGGGTTAATTCGGTTCTAGCTCTTTCTCGGTCCGTACTCTTCCCATTTCTCACTTTTCTCCTTTTTCATCATACCTAAGGACTCACACTATCTAGTGGATAGTCCACAGGTAGATCCTCAAACTCTGGCGGGATCGTGAGAACGAATACCTAACCTAACCATCCTTATAACACCATGCATAAAGTAAATTGGTCGGTCTTTTGGTATTGTTCATTCCTTCTCGAAACCCATTGAAAAATCATTTGGAAAATCAATCAAGGTACTTGTGATATAAAATCAAAGCATTTTGTACCTTAATTGTTTTGATAATTTAGAAATGCTCCCTCTCAACATGTGCATATGATTTTGAAATTGTTTAGCACATGGAGGCAAGAGTTATTTGAAATAATTTCTTGATCACAATTTCCGTGGAAAAAGCCATTTGATTTTCTTGGTAAATTCTCCCCCTCAAAATGTGCGTTGGTTGTATAAAATCATTTAGCACATTGAGGAAAGAGCTCTTTTGAAGTACATCCACGATCACATTTGCCATTAAGAAACCATTAGAAAATCAATCAAGGTACTTATGTTGAAACATAGAAATCTTTGTACCTTGAAAGTTTATTTTCTTTTGAAATGATCCCCCTCAATATGTGCTTCAATTAATGAAAACGTTTGAGCAAATATGAGAGAACAGCCTGCACTTTGAGTCAAAACGATCACTTGTTATCATATTTCATATTTAAATCACATTTTCTCCCCCGATCAAAAACATCAAATCCTTTGCGATTTTGGATCCCAAGTGATTTAAATAGGTTTAGAAAACATGGGAGAAAATATGCCTGGTTTAAAATCTCTTCTGGTTTTTTGGTTAAATACTCCTCCTCAATCATGTGCATCATGTATTTGAAATCGTTTGGCACATGAAGGAAGGAGTGCTTTTGAAACAATTACCCTAAAACCGATTTTGAGATTTAAATCACGATCTCTCCCAGATCAAAATTTCAAACCAGGTTGAGATTTGTGATCTCAATTGATTAAATCATTTAGAAAATTTTTGGGAAAAGCGTGGCTTGATTTAATTTTGAAAAATGAGCGATATGGACCAATTTTTCGACATTAAAGATTGTTAGTGTCGGTATGATAGTTTTAAGAGATCTTTAAGTAAAATAAAACAATTTCACAATCAAACAAGAACAGAAAAAAATTCATTTTGAAAGATTTTTGGGTTTTAAAGAAAATCATACCATGACATAACATTAAATCTTTAGATCACCACATTATTTCGTACAAACGGACTTTTTGATGAAATATCGTTTGAAAATATTTAAGATTGAAATCACTCTCCCCCTCAATCGATTATCGTAGTCGTTGATTGAGTGACTTATATTTTAACAAAATGAAGTCCGGTTGATTTTCAAAAATTAAGTCCAATTTATTTCCAAACAAATATTTTTCCATTTTTAAAAACAATGTTTTCAAAATTGTTTTAAAATGTTATCATCACTACTTGTCTGCACAAAGATCGTTAGGTGGAGAAAAGCATGGCTCGCTTGGGATTATTGCCGTAGGGCTTGAAGAAAACCATCTGGCGATGCAATGAGACCTCGACGTTGCATATCTCATGCCAACTCTTCATAGAGATCCAATTAAGCTCTGTTTCTTCTTTTGTCGACCCAAGATATAGTTACCTTTCCTTTCAGCATCCAATCATCTTCATTTGTGGGATCCGGATCGGGAACAATCTTATGAACCATGATATCTGCATATGTTAGTGGACACAAACAGATATATGGTGGTCGACATCACCCAAATAGCAATCGACTAATAAAAGTCAATTCAACATATCAATCAGATCATGTAAAGCATTTGAATAATGTGTTTATCATACTCTAATCATCTAATCCTAACAATCATATCCTAGGCACCTAGTCCTTCAACGTAGGTTAACATGTTTTACATTTAAGTATATATGATAATTAGATAAGCCTGTTAGATGATATAAATTTGAAAACATTCTCCCCCTCAATCAATGACTCATTCTCTGAAAAGTTTTAAAAGCGCTGAAGTCATTGATTGAGTTTTGTAAATTTATGAAAACACTGATTCTGATTGATTTTTAAGCAACTCATTTTCCACCATTTTGAAACAACAAATATTTTTCTGAAGAATCTTGGAAGGAAAAACATTTGTGTAGGAACAGCAGTCCTTTGACATACTTTCTCATTATTGTTTTTAGGATAAGTGCACGAAATATTTGAAAATTGGTTTAGCGCAGCACTTTCCTTTCTTGAAGAGCGGGTTGCTATCTGAAATAATAGCAAGCCATATTTTGAGACATGTTTGGAAAAGAATATTTACACCTCCTGCTCGAACTTCATCTATGGTCCCGTGCCATTATTGAATGACATTTCTAAGACCGTAGATGTTATTGATACCAGAAGACATGTCTTGAGAAAACAATATTTTGGTATTTTCGATTTTTCAAGTTTTATGGATTTTGTTGATTTTATATTTTGTTTTGTTGGTTTTATATTTTTGTATTTTGCTTTTGATAAATATATACGAGATAGAGTAGATGATATAGTTTAAGAAGATGATGATACGAGTGCCGAGATAAGGATATCGAGCAACCTCGTTGTAGAAGATAAGTCATCATCTCTTAAACATTCACCACCAAAGCTTCCAAGGCTCTTGAATCAAGAGAAATTGAGCCATTTGAAAGTGAGACTTTGGTAGCTTCCCCAACCGTAAATCTTTTATTGAGAGATTCTAAGCTTTCTTTCAAGCTTGCCTTAACGAAGCACAAAGGCGCACACCATATCATCGATCTTGCTGCTTCATATAAGAATGATCATCGTAAGTCTCCGTTCGGGTTATATCATCAAGTAGAACGACAAAGAATCATCCACACTTGAATAATCTTCTCAAATTCCTTTTTTCTTTGAAGTCAGGCGATCCATACCAAAAAGTTGTCAAGAGACCATTTCCCCAAGTAGATGAATTGATGCGGTCGGTCTCTTAGACTAGAGCTCACGAACCGAATACACATATACCCAAGACAAAGAAACTTATACCATCAGTAGCAGTTAAGTCGATAGCCAAAGAATAACCCCGATGTATACTTTTCTCTCCCAAAGAAAGTGTATGAAGCTCAAGAACCCAAGTACTCGAATGCCCAAAGAGAGAATAACCGATAACATTGAAGAAGCGGGCCAAATCGCGATTATCTGCGGATGTCAACTCCGAATAAATGATTATATCTACGAATCATCGATTAAGCTCTTAAGTGAAACAAATTGGCGTCCCAATGTACACAATCTCTCTCCCATGATGATTGTGATGATGGAGATCAAATCATCACACACTTGTGTACCTCTTTATCTTCGAAACTAACTCTTCCACCTCTTCCCCACATAGTTGGAATAAGGACACTAAACGCCATGAGTCAAACCTTGAGTTTCTCTGCGGTAATGACATTCGTCTTCCCGGGATATCTTCAATCACTTAGAAGTATTAAGTTCATCAAGTTTACTCGCGTTTAGATGTTTGTCTCCTTCCCCCTTGTTGGTTTTGATACTTCAGAATCAGCAACATATTATAAGCCCAAATACTTGAAATCTTTTGAGAAGATTGCTTGAAGTCTTTGTGAGATTCAACTTGCTGAAGTACAATGTGAGCAAATGTAATTAGGGATTAAATCTTACATTTCACTCTCCCCCAATTAGTGATCTCCCCTAATCTGACAATCTTTCCTCTAAATGCCCGAAATAAGAAGAAGACTTTAGATCATTAAATGTAATTCGTCTTTTAGTCTTCTAACATGCAGCAGAAAATGTAGAACAGACTGTAGACTCGAACTTCTTCAAGATTGTCCAGTTGGGGATCAAAAGGTTAACATCTTCTTCTCACCAAATGCATTCCCATTAACTTATATATAGCAAATCCCTTTAATTCAAATCCCTCCCAATCAAACAAGAACAGAAAGATGTTCATTAAGGAAATCAGCCCCGCAACTGGAAGCACTTTGTCATTAATCATATCAGCCCGTGAGAAGATGTCAACCAACGGCTCTAAGAAGAAAACTCCATGTGAAGATGACCCGATAAGAAGAAGCTCGGTTCTTACATGAGTTTAGAGCAGTTTGACCATTTATTCTCAGATGTCGATCAACCATGCAGTAAATTCACACTTCTTCTCCCCCTCAAGAATTACATACGGAGTAGCCATTCTTGATTAAACAAGTGAGTATCATCCAAATGTAGTCTATTCACGCTTCTCCCCCCTCAAAGGTAGCATATGATGTCGCCATCGTCATTATAATTGAGCAAGTGGAATAAGAAAACAATCAACAGTAGTTCGGTTCACTTGATAACTGAAAGCGCATGGAAAAAGTATGAAGCATGTTGATGAGAGTGGTCATAATAAGAAGATTTCTCTTCTTCTGAAGATAAAGTGCACTGAAGCGTACACTTTTCTTTTCTTTGAGGTACGAGGCTTGAACTGTTGTGTTCAAACGTCATTATCTCTCTCCTTTCATCTACTCTTGGCAAACTTGTTATCAAACCCATTATCATTCAGTAGGCTCTTTGTCGTGACAACTAATGGAAAACCCAATATGATGAATTTGACCTTGAAGTAAACTAACCCGAACTCGTGACTTAAACTTGCACATATGTAACAAAGAGCGGTCTGAGAATTCATGCCCATTTGAATCTCTAAGTACTCTATACTCTTCAACCAACCAACCATCAAGTCTTAGACGTACATTACCTCTTGAAAATCCACAATTCAATGTGACCTTGAGCACTACTAGCGTAACTCCTTAAAGTGATAGTTATTTTGTGGTGGTATGAGCCCAATTCCCCCAAGTGGTAAAAGAAAAGGAAAAATTACCCAAAAATAACTAGATTTCCAAGTCTTCGTTATTGAAAATATTAAAAGCTTGAACAAGGATCTTGAAGAATCTTCATCCAACCATCCCTGATACCTTCAGATACTAAGTACACTTTCCCGTGTCATTTCACTTCAACCTCAAATAGATAAT
Source organism: Chrysanthemum lavandulifolium (assembly GCA_022545495.1). Lineage (NCBI taxonomy): Eukaryota > Viridiplantae > Streptophyta > Magnoliopsida > Asterales > Asteraceae > Chrysanthemum > Chrysanthemum lavandulifolium. Next base: position 81,324 of record JAHFWF010000084.1, read on the forward strand.
ACTGAATTAACGCCGTTGTCACATCTTGTGGTTTAAAGCTCAAATCTAGCCTCCTTTGACGTTTTAAGTGAACTATGATAATGGGTTCATCCCGACCTTGGTTAAATGCACATAACCCCGTAAAACCATGTAATAACCAAACTGCCATGAAGAATATCCAAACACACATCCAATTCATGAAGTACACCCTTTATCCCTTTTTCGAAGAAGAAACCGTAGCACCAGCATCATATAAGATCCAGAATTACACTTTCCTTTCTCCAGGAAGGTTCCATCATCACGGGATTTTACAATTATATGATTTAAACCGAGAAAATAGTTTCTTTCGCGGGATTTTACAAAACCTAGAATAAACCAAGAGATAGATCCGGAAATGTACGCTTCTTTCATCAATATGGTTTCATCGTTACGGGATTTTATAAGTCTATGATTTAAACCAAGAAATAGATTCTTTCGCGGGATTTTACAAATCAAGACTAAACCGTAAACGATGTCAGCATGAATGTTTTAAGACAACTTTGGTTTCGGTGAATATCTGTTTTAGGGGAACATGCAGCGGTTCACCAATGGTTCATTCTCCATCTTCAACAATATCATCAACAATTCTTTACCCATACGTAGACAACTTCATAAACCATACTAAGTTGAGTAGTATACACTTCTTCCCCCTGAGGTTGACCGTAAAACAAAGTACACGATTCTCCCCCATGATGGTTTCGAACTTTCGGAAGCATCATAACATGTACGACCATCTGCAAGAGAAGTTCTTGTCATAAGCAAACATCTTGAAAGATCATGAATGTCATTGAGGATTTTTAAAGATTTTGCTTAGACTGTGAAGTATTATAGACATGTTGTAGCATTGAGTAACCCATGAGAATTGCTTATTACATCACAACCATTAAACACTTTGGTAAACACACCATTCACGTATTCTGACGGCTATAGCAATGACCACTTGGTGAAGTCAACCCGATATACCAAACTTGATCATGAAGTAGAATTTCCCAGATTTGTTGCTTAAACTTGTACTAATCCTCGTGAAAAAGAAACGGTGTACCCAATGTACAAAACCTCTTGACATATCCTCAACTGCGTGAGACACCGAAGTGATAGCTACGTTGTGGGTTAAGTGAGAAAGAATCACACCCGTAACTGAGTAGCCAAGTCTTTATCACACTCAATAAACGCCCAAACAAGTCATCTTCGCGGAAGGGTAGAAAGAAGGAAGACGAAATAAGTAAACGCGCCCGGAAAAACTTCACTTCAAACCCAAATAAGAAATACCGTACAAACAACCCCGTAATCAATATTTTCCAATAAACACTTCAAGCCGTGACATAATAATCTCCATGAAAATGTATACACCAAAGTACCATACCGTATCCTACAACAACTCTCATCAACAGACCTCATATCACAAAAAGTCTCATCATCAAATCCAAATATCATAAAACCTCATATTATCAAAACATATATTTGTCAAACACTCATATGTACGATCTAATTTTGAGAAGCTCATCAGAAATATTTCGGATCCATAATCAAAATCCAACATCTAAGTCCAATCAAAATGTTTAACTGACACTTCAAAATCACATCAATAATATCGGACAAGAACCATGAACATCATTAAAGATCAACTAATAACACAAGTCGAGACTAGATATCCCCCGTGAAATTTGAATTACCATAATTCTGCTCGTATAAATCAATTAACTTGTGTCCGCCCATCATCATTTGGATAAACTAATACAAAAGTCCAGTCCTGTTGTCACACCCCAAAATATCGCGGTGAACGATAGTGTCATTGGGGTATGGCGTCATAGCACAAAGTATGGATACGTAAAACGACCTCTATAATGAGGCGTTTTGAAAAGTTTACCATTCGATTTCATATGTTCAAGTTTACACAACAAGAAATCACAAAGTTTGATAATACATAAAAGTTTACAAAACATGTCGAATGGTAATTGTTAAAAGCACAAGACTCAATGTATGCCATGCGACCCAAAAGCTCCATGAAGTGCTATCACCTTAAGACACGAGATAAACATGCTAAAAAGTGTCAACACAATGGTTGGTGAGTTCATAAGTTTGTGATGAAATGTAAAGTCTTTCAAAAATTGTTTATGCGCAGAAAGGCATTGTAAATCCACTCGGTTCAAGTTCGCCCATACAAAACTTGCAACCGTGTGTTTACAACCCATTGCCAAAATATAGAATTGTCAATCTTGTTTGTAAGTAGGACATAGGTGCATACGATATATACATGTACTTAATGCAAAGAATCACAAATAAATGAACCTCTTGACAAGTCTACATTGTTTGTTGTGTCTCATTGAATAACGAATTATATTCACCCAAGGTCACGTCATCAAGGACCCAAGGGTGGGGGCGTCGACCCGATAGTACTATCAATACCTCTCCATGGCTCCCGCAGAGTTAACCCGATTGCTAAAGTTTGTATGTTGATGCATAATTGAAAACTAGTTTAGCACATTAAGGCACATATCGCAATAAACCACACATAATGTCCAAAGTGTATAAGAAGTATATTGTAACACAATTGTATAAATGGTTTGAGTATTCGCAAGAGTGAAACAAGTATTTAAGCATGTATCTCCCCAAATAGTTTGTAAGAATTTAAACGAGTAAAAGTGGGGTATGAACTCACACTGGTATGATGGATATGTTAACAAAATGAAGTGCACGAAAGTGAGATTAGGAAACTATCCGCGACCTAGAATGAATGTTATGATATGTAATGAGTTATGATGTTATATTATGCATGCATTTAGTATGTTATTTATACCATTTGCGAGTTTTGAAAATAATACTTATCGTCGAAAAATACTCTTTTGACGTCTTGACCATTCTTAAATTACTTTACAAGTGTTTACGTCAAAATGTCATCCTACAATGGTTTCGTAATGATTTATAGTGAAATTATCACTTTTAATTCAGTAAAACAATGTCGTCGGAAATTTCATGAAAGTGACAAAATGGCTTGAATAGCTAGTCGTAAAATGGTGTCGTCGAGCGTTAGGAAACGAACTCGACGGTTTTGGAAAGTTTGTATCAAAATCTAAAAGTTTCAGTTCATGAGTTTTCGTCATAGAGGTCTCGATCATAAAGATAATAAAGGTTAAAGATGGTGATTTTGTCCAAATGGGGTTTAAAAGTGAGTTTCGGCAAAGTTTAAGCAACCGTAAATAATTTATTACAACTCCGCTATACAAACGGTTGGTCGTTTTGGAAAATATGCTTGGTGATCTCGATTTTATTAGAAGACATTTCGTTCCAAAAAGTTCTACATCATAGTTAAAAACAGCCGTCAACATGGTCATTTTAGTTACCGTAACACTTATCTCGTAAAAATAATATAGTTTTTCTAAAAATAATAGTTACGGCAAGTTTATGAAAACGTGCATATCTTTGTCGTTTCAAATCCGTTTTCTACGTATTATATGTCCTTAGCTTCGTATCAAAGTATACTAATATATTTTTGATAAGTCGAAATAATTTGTAAAGGTTAAGGCTCGTTTTGACTCGAATAAGGTAAAAATAGGTTCTTGAAATCTTCGGAAAATATATATTTAAATCGTCAACTTGAAAAATTCATAACTTCTTCGTTATAACTCCGTTTTAATCCGTTCAAGCGACCACGGATTCGTTTTAAAGTATATTTTCTAAATATCAAGGCCAAAATTTCGTGCCACTTGTCGGATTTTCCAGAAAAGTAAAACAAGGACAGAACACATTTTATACTAGTCGAAAATAGTTTTTCTCGTACTAAACTTATTCCAATCCCTTCAAGTCAACTCCAAAGCTAATCTAATCCTACCATACACCTTCTTAGGGTGTCATGGGTTCCTAAACATCATCAAGACCAAAGTATACCAAGGGATAATTATAGGATGACCTTATATATATATATTTCTAAAAATCATGTAAAATGGTATAAACAACACAAATCATGCATGCTTGCTCCAAAAATGAAGAGATACTTATGAAATGAAAAGGAGATATGAAAATATAAATGATATGCTTACAAGTTAATATGATGAGGTGCAAGGAACAAGGTTTAGCCTAAACACTCTAGGTTTTATTTCAAAACCTTATAAGAGTGTGATTCTAGATTGATTTATCTTGAACTTGAAAAATTTTGTTGATCCCTTGGGAAAACCCTTGATGGCCGGTTTTGGGAGTGAAGAACAAGGAGAGAAGAAATTTTCTTGGCTTGAATTATTTGTGAAAAGTGAATGAAATGAATGTAGTTTGAGTGAATATCTATACTTGTAGAAAAACTTGACCAATCAATAAATGCATATCCTCCCCCCCATGGCCGGTTTTGGGGGGGGGATGTTTCTCAAAAATTTTTTTTTTCTTTTATATTGTATGAAATAAAAGTGTAAGTAAAATGTAATAAAGTCAAAGATAACTTGTGAAATTGTATATACATTAGTGTATTTAAGGTAATTTTAGGTAAAAGTAATTTTTAATATATCAAGGTAAAGTATAATGAGATCATAAAAATTGTAAAATACATTTCTTGTAAAATTTGAGTGATATAATAATTATCGTATAGTTTTTAAGAGAGTGTCGTAATAATATAAATTTAACGATTTATATACAAAATAAATTTAAAACACTAAATAAACTCAAAATATTGTTTTATAACTAAATGTAAGTATAAAATATATCGTGATCATTTTAGAAAATGGATTAAATTTTCAAAATAATAACTCACGCGATAACGTTTATTTAATAAGAAAATAACGTGTGATTGTAAAATGCAAAACCATGCACAAACCGGTATGAAATGCTAAATGTGGAATATGAGATATGACCGGAAATTGAGAATTGTGACATTCTTCCCCTGATAGAAGAATCGCGTCCACGCGATTCAATCGATGATACTTAAAGTTCTACCCTTAGGTTTCGTGAAATCAAGTGTATGGTCAAAGTGTTTATGTCAAAACTTACGCGTCTAGGTTTCTTATCTAATGAGACTCATTTGAATCTGAATAATACGGTGGATCACTTAATGGTCTAGGAAAACGTACTCGCCACGCATTGCGGGCTTCCTCGGTCCCTATATAGAATGCTCGACCTCGGGAGGACCGATATTGAGTCATGTGGTTTGGGTTATTTCCTTCAATTGCCACAGACTAGAGGAGCTTGCATCGGTGGCTTATTCAACTCGAGGACAATTATTAGGAAGTGATTCGGGCGTTACATTCAAAGCAAGTCCTTTGATTATTCCTTTTACTGCTCCTTAAAATGGCGTATCGATTGCAATTTGTACACAAGCGGCGGGGCTTGGTCTTGGTGATGATAAGCACATTTAGCACATTTAGGATGTGTACCCGCATACTCTCTTTGTTCAAGCGGTTGCCACAAAAACTCGCCCTTTTTCATCTGCTACCACGTCTATCCGCTTATTCGACCCACTTGCTTCCTTCCTCTTATCACGCTCTTCAACGTACCATTTCTAACCATCTCGTCCGTCGAGGTTCACGCCCTCGATGATCGCACTTTGTATTGTAGGCGGCTCGATTGTTTTCACGGTTCCAATGGATTTGGGATAAGACCATATATGTACCTCGAGATTCTCTTGGACTGGGGTAACTAGATGAGGAACTAGTCGGCTAACTCATGAAATCGGTCTGTGTAGGCATGCGTGACCACCCCTATCATAGAGTGGTGATAAAATTCATCTTCCAATTTCGCATTTCATTGTCAGGCGTTACTCCTCTTTCAATAACGCCTTAAATTCGTCCCATGTCATACCTATAGCTGCCTCTAGCCTCTAGCACATTGAAATGTGTGTTCCACCATGTCAATGCCTTTCCGATAACAAGCAAAGATACTTCACCCTCCGATGTGTGGCACAATTGCGATGTCGATCACCGCCTGCCTCTCTCTACCCATCAGTATACGCTAAAGCACCTCTATACCATCAAACTCCACGAGGTTTGCATGCGAAAATTCCTTATATGTGCATCGATTAATTTTGTTGTTGTTGGTGTTGTTGTTGTTACTACCACTACATTGTTGGTGTCGCCATGCCGTTCCCGTTCCGTGGTTTCCCGAGTTATTCATATGATTTCCAACTTGTGTGACAATAGTGGGAAGCAAGATTTGAAGTTGTTGAGCGATGATGGCGGCAAAATCGTGGTTTCATGATGTTGTTGTCATTGTTACCCATGTCATTGCCGCCTTCTCTACCTCCACGCCCACCTGTCATTCCACCCTGGTACCGCACCACCTCGGCCAATCTTGCGTGTTACCTCTTTGGTGCCATGATCTCTGCAAGGAAAGAACCGTTGAATTCCCAATGTCTATGCTTAGCGTCCTCAAACATAATACCACGCCACAAATTGGTTCCTAAGGTGTCCACACGATCACGTATGCGTGGTCGCATATGTCACGTGAGTTGTGGCGCATTTATAATTATGTTGGCCACCATAATTATAATTGCCTCACTTCACACATGTACATACCACCAAGCATACATGTCTCGGCGATTGGTGTTACTTAAATAGGTAGCGATCTATCATCCGATTCTAAGCAATGAAGGAGGGATTTAGGGTAGGTATCTAGGGAGAGTCGCACTTGGTGTATAGGAAATTCCGTTAGGTGCTAAAGTCACTATGAGGTTTAGTCGCCAGTTCCCAAAGTATCCTCAAGAGAACTCCCATCCTCGGGCAAAATCATCAAATCTATCGACTTTATAGTAACACTTATTTAGCTCGATCCGCATCTCATCAAACAAGAGCGTCACGAGATCAAGTTAGATAAGTGCCCATTATTGAGCTCCATATCTTTGATGACCCAACTAGATTTTGGGACTCCCCTATTGGTACAAGGAAACTACGCTATCTAATGAGGTGGTTCTAGAAGAAATACTTAAGAAAACATATGCGCATCGAAAAGTGAGTAAGGCAATAGGAAGCGAAAGGATCGACGTGAGAGCGGTTATAGTCTAGGAACTAAAATGCAACCTAGTTCTCTATAACCAAGGCTACGATACCAATCTGTCACACCCCAAAATATCGCGGTAGAACGATAGTGTCATTGGGGTATGGCGTCATAGCACAAAGTATGGATACTAAAACGACCTCTATAATGAGACGTTTTGAAAAGTTTACCATTCGATTTCATATGTTCAAGTTTACACAACAAGAAATCACAAAGTTTGATAATACATAAAAGTTTACAAAACATGTCGAATGGTAATTGTTAAAAGCACAAGACTCCAATGTATGCCATGCGACCCAAAAGCTCCATGAAGTGCTATCACCTTAAGACACGAGATAAACATGCTAAAAGTGTCAACACAATGGTTGGTGAGTTCATAAGTTTGTGATGAAATGTAAAGTCTTTCAAAATTGTTTATGCAAAGAAAGGCATTGTAAATCCACTCGGTTCCAAGTTCCGCCCATACAAAACTTGCAACTGTGTGTTTACAACCCATTGCCAAAATATAAATTGTCAATCTTGTTTGTAAGTAGGACATAGGTGCATACGATATATACATGTACTTAATGCAAAGAATCACGATAATGAACCTCTTGACAAGTCTACATTGTTTGTTGTGTCTCATTGAATAACAATTATATTCACCCAAGGTCACGTCATCAAGGACCCAAGGGTGGGCGTCGCCACCGATAGTACTATCAATACCTCTCCCGGCTCCATGAGTTAACCAGATTACTAAAGTTTGTATGTTGATGCATAATTGAAAACTAGTTTAGCACATTAAGGCACATATCGCAATAAACCACACATAATGTCCAAAGTGTATAAGAAGTATATTGTAACACAATTGTATAAATGGTTTGAGTATTCGCAAGAGTGAAACAAGTATTTAAGCATGTATCTCCCCAAATAGTTTGTAAGAATTTAAACGAGTAAAAGTGGGGTATGAACTCACCTGGTATGATGGATATGTTAACAAAATGAAGTGCACGAAGTGAGACTCGGAAACTATCCGCGACCTAGAATGAATGTTATGATATGTAATGAGTTATGATGTTATGTTATGCATGCATTTCAGATGTTATTTATACCATTTGCGAGTTTTGAAAATAATACTTATCGTCGAAAAATACTCTTTGGCGTCTTGACCATTCTTAAATTACTTTACAAGTGTTTACGTCAAAATGTCATCCTACAATGGTTTCAGTAATGATTTATAGTGAAATTATCACTTTTAAATTAAGTAAAACAATGTAGTCGGAAATTTCATGAAAGTGACAAAATGGCTTGAATAGCTAGTCGTAAAATGGTGTCGTCGAGCGTTAGGAAACGAACTCGACGGTTTTGGAAAGTTTGTATCAAAATCTAAAGTTTCGGTTCATGAGTTTTCGTCATAGAGGTCTCGATCATAAAGATAATAAAGGTTAAAGATGGTGATTTTGTCCAATGGGGTTTAAAAGTGAGTTTCGGCAAAGTTTAAGCAACCGTACATAATTTATTACAACTCCGCTATACAAACGGTTGGTCGTTTTGGAAAATATGCTTGGTGATCTCGATTTTATTAGAAGACATTTCGTTCCAAAAAGTTCTACATCATAGTTAAAAACACCGTCAACATGGTTATTTTAGTTACCGTAACACTTATCTCGTAAAAATAATATAGTTTTTCTAAAATAATAGTTACGGCAAGTTTATGAAAGCGTGCATATCTTTGTCGTTTCAAATCCGTTTTCTATGTATTATATGTCCTTAGCTTCGTATCAAAGTATACTAATATAT